>CAKNXH010000813.1:75984-87613 GCA_932178445.1 Andricus quercusramuli | reverse complement strand
CATGTGTCAAATTTTTATGATCGGGTACTATTTTTTCGATGAAAGCAAGTAATTTTAACGCAAAAATTCACTTTGCAAACGGAAAATCCATAGTGTAGACTATTTGTCAACTTAATTTGTTTATAACAATTAATTTAACAATGTCTTTTTTTGCTCTCAACTACCCCCGTGCATGAAGTCTAGCAATGTTGATTATAGAAATTTTTTTTCACGAAGATGAAGAGAAAAAACGAATAAATTACTTCTTCACTCTTTGTATAAAAGTTTAAACAAAAAAAATCGAAAATCAGGCCACATAAATTTTTTCAAACTTCAATGCTGAATTTTTCTTTAAAAAAATCCAAAATCGGTGAAGAATTGTCAGATACAAGTTATTTTAAACATCGTTTTTTGATTTCATCCCACTGTGGTGGGCGGGAGGAAAAAGTGCTGAAAATAGTGTGACGTAGTTTTTGAATGTCTCCTGAGTAAAACACTATTTTTATCTTCGAGGCATGGATATAGATGGCTTTAATGTGCTTTTAAAACTGAAAATAACTTGATATCGTTGAATTGAAGAGTAAAGTGGCTCAGAGGGAATTCATAAAGTTTCCAACAAATTCATGACCAATCCGATAAGAGGCCAAAGTGGTGCCTATGGCAACGTCGACAGAACAGAGGTACCATGATAACGGTACCGAAAGAGAAACGGCGTCCACAGAGATTTCCTCTACGAGCACTTGTCCGTCGAGCAATTTTCCAGACAAGTTCCAGGACTTTTTTGCAGCTCTTACAGAGGACACTGATGACTTGTCCAGTATGCTCGAGGACAAACTTATTCCGAGGTTTGCAAGATTATTTAATTAATAATGAAAAAAAAAACTATTGGATGGAAAACTCAAACTTTCTTTCAATAATTTACCTTTTTTAGAAATATAACACCTTGCAAAAGAAAGCGTGTTTCAGAAAAAGGATTCTTCTTTCGATCTTTCTAGTAGCTTAGCGGTGGAGCACCTGACCGGCAATCATTAGTTCTGTGGTTCGAATCCCAGCGGAGCGAAAGAAGATATTTTTTCTGAATTAATTTAATTTTATAGATTTAATATACCCTTTAGAAAGTAATTATTATACGAAACTATAATATTTCTAAAACGCTCGTTCATGTACGAAATTTTTGAAAATTCGCGAATAAAAAAATTACCGTAATTTTATAGAAGTCAGGAAAAAGTCGGGAATTTAGGAAAAAATGCTTGCAAAAGTCAGAGAATTTCTATAACTTTAAACAACTGTCAACAAAAAGAATAAATTTGAAATATTCCAATTCTTATTTGGAATTCTTTTATTCCGTTTATTAAAGATTCTCAGTTAAAAATGTTACAAGTTTGAGATTTTGGTATTTAATTAATAATGTTCAGGGAAAATGAAAAATTATTCAGGGAAAAATTAGGGAATTTTAAAAATGAAGTTTTGTGGTAACCCTGAAATAATATTCTTGTTAGTAATTTATTTGTCTTGTATTTATATTTTTATAATTTTTTTTTTGCAAATTCTTTCCCCTGAAGATTATTTTTTTAGCTGTAAAATTTATTATTTGTTTGAAAATTTAACAGCTCTGTTAGAAAGTCATTCTTTTTGGTTGAAAATTCAACTATTTCATAGAAAATTTACTTGTTCTTTAAAACTCATATTTAAATGTTGAAAAGTCAAATTAAAATCCTTTTTGCATGAAAATTCAATCGTTTTCAAATTTGTCTTTTCTATTTAAAAATTCAACTTTCTTTGATAAAAATGCAACAATTTGTTTGAAAATTGATCTTGTTTGCTTGAGGATTCAACTATTTTATTTTAAATTTTGGGTAAATGACTTTGTTCAAAAATTACTTTTTTATTGAAGATTTACTATTTTTAGTTAAAAATTCATCTCTTTGGTTGATATATTTTGTTGAAAACCGATCTTTTTTAACTGAAAATTCAACTGCGAGGGTACAAGCTGAACTAATTTGTTGAAATTTTTTTTTTAAAGAAGGTTAATCTCTTTGGCTGGGAATTTATCTACTTTTGTTGGAAATTCATTTTTTGGCTAAAAATTCATATTCTCTGATTGAAAATTCAATTTCCACATAGAAAACACTTTTCTTAACTTGAATGTTCAATAGTTTAGGCAAACATTTTTCTCCATGACTGAAAAATCTTTATTTGTTAAAAATCCGTCTTTGTGATTTCAAAATTCATTTTTTTTATGAATTATTTCATATTTTTTGGTTAAAATATCAACTATTACACTTTTTGGTTGAAAATTTATGTTTTGAGGTTAAAAATTTAATAATTTCCTTAAAAAGACAACATTTTTTTTTACTGTATGAAAATGCAAATTTTTGGTTAAAGATTATTATTCTTTGCTTGAGTATTCAACTATTTTATTTGAAAGATTGGGTTAAATCACTTTGCTAACAAATTTTTTTGTTTAAGAGTTATATTTTTAGTTGAAAATTTATCTCTTTGGTTGAAACTTTTAACTATTTTGTTAAAAATTAATCTTTTTAATTGAAAATTCAACTACTTGCGTAAAAGCTAAACTAGATTTTTAAAAATTTATTTATTTATTTTCTTTGATTGAAGGCATATGTATTTGGTTAAAAATTCAACTGTTCAGTGGGAAAGTCTTTTTTTTTGTTAAAAATTAATTTTTTAACTGGAATTGTAACTTTTCAATTTTTTTAAGATTGATCTTTTTCAGTTGAAAATTCTCCTTTTTTTGGTAAAAAACAGTTTCTTGGTTTAAAATTTTATTTTTGTTACATGAAAATGCATCACTTCCGTGGAAAAATAATTTTTTGTTGAATTCATATTTTTTGTTTTCTAAATACAATTTTTGTAGAGAAAATTCGTATTTTGGCTCAAAGGTTCAAAAATGTAGTCAAAATTTTCATTCTTCAGTGAAAAATCTTTCTTTGGTGAAAATTCGTTAAAAACTAAATTATTTTGTTCAAAATTCAAGTATTTTGTTAAAAAGCCATCTATCATAGTAGAAAAAACATTTTTTTTTTTTTGGTTCAAAATAAATTTATAAATTTGAAAATTTTAAATTGGTATCTGAAATACTGTTTTATTCCTTTTTTAAAAGATTCTATGTACGGCCCCTTAGAAAAAAATTCTATTCATTTTGCAGCATTTTGTTATAGATTTTACAAAAAATCTTATATGTGACGTGAAACGAAGAAACCTGCCTTAGGACCAAGAAATCGATTTTCCGCTTATAATTGATTCTGAATAATGAAGATTTCCCCTATCGAATAGAAAAATCCCTATTGCTATACCTATTCGTCTTCCTTTCACTTTGATTGGCTTTTTCTCGTAAACTCATTTCCGGTCCCAAGGCTGGTTTCTTCGTTCCACGTCACATTTATGATTTGAAAAAGTGATTGATGATTTGATTGATTGATCCACCAAACTTTCTTCAAATGAAGCCTAGGCAGAGATAACGTTGGATCCACAAGAATACTTTTATTGTACAGTGAACTCTAACTTATTCCAAGTCGCTCCGCTGGGATATTCCAAGTGGCGAAGCCCCTTCTCCTCCCACCACTGTCTCTGTACGGTCTCGATACAGCGCGCGCATCGAAACAAGGCAGAGCGAGCCAATGAACGTCGCTTGAAAAAATCACCCTACGACTCGCAGTAGAGGTGGGGGCCTCTGCGGACTTGGAATATCCGAATGCGTAATTTCTCGGCCCTTTGAATCATAATGAAATAGTTGAATTCAATTCGAATTTTCCATGGGACTCCGTTGGCCACGTTTTGCGGACCTATAATATTTTATTCAATTAAGCTTGACTATGCTAATTTATATTTGACATGAGCACAAGTAAATTTATTGTTAAATGAAAGTCAGAATATTATTTTTACAAATAATGAAGAATGCAATTTTTTTATATTTATATTGAATTACTTAAATTTGAATGATTTTTTTGAAAATTAAACCTCATAAATTATTGATTTTTCCTTATTTTATTAACAAATTTTCATCCTGTATATTTCACGTTGGTCCCGGATTTTTTCTCCTGATATAAAAATTTGATTAAATTTTCGAAATTTTCACTATTCGTGAATAGTAAATGAAAATTTTTTTTGTACGAAATTCAACTACTTAGTTGGAAGTGTAACTACTTATTTTATAATTCATTTTTAATTCAGCATTTTAGTAATATTTTCGTGACGCACCTATTTTTTTTTAGGAAAAAGTTTAAAAAAAATTTTTTTTTTCAAGTTTATGGAAGTGAATAACCTTATACAGAAAAAATTTTAAAAAATTTTTCCTTGAAGTATAATATTACAATAAATGACGAAAAATGCAATTTTGTTAATTATTTGAACCTAAATCCACAAAAAAAAACTTTTTTTATTCCTTGATGTTTTTTCAAATAAACTCTGGAAATACGTACATATTTTTGTGTTTCAAATTTTTTTTTCTATATTATACGGATCTTCAAATGTAAGTCATTTTTACACAAGATCCGTAAAAATCAGTTCAAACAGGATCCGCAAAGAAATAAAAATAATTTTTTTTCAATTTTTTGAAGGTAAAGTTTATGGAAGTGATTAATTTATCTTTTTGGTTGAAAATTCATTTCTTCGGTTGAAAATTTGATTATTACTTTAAAAATGTTTTCGAAACTTGATCTTTTTTTAGAAAATTTTATCTTCTTGGTTGGAAATTATGGAAAAAAGACCACAATAAAATATTAATTTCAAGTGGAAAAAAGGGAGACAACATTTTTTTCGTCGAAATATAATATCTCAAAAAATGACCAAGAAATACAAATTCTTTATTTCTACCTAAAGTTTCAAAAAAACAAAAATATTTTCCGCTTTTTTTATTTTTCGATGCTCTTTCTGAAAAACTAAATAAACCCGTGAATTAAAAATTAATTTCAGAGTTGAATATACATTTTTTCAAATTAATTTTTTGAACCGAACATTTAGCTTCCAGTTAAAGATTCATCATTCTAGTTGAAAATCCGACTATTATTTGTTGAAATTTCCTCTTTTCTCTCAAAATGATTATTACCTACTTTGTTGAAAAATTTATTAGACAAATTAGACAAATTAAAATTCTTGATTTTTATGAAGTTCAATCTTTCTGGTAGAAAATTAATCCTCGGGGTTGAAATTTCAACACGATTAATCTAAATTAACTCTGCCAACGGCGATACCACGCTGAAAACACCAGTTCTCGTAAGATCACTGAAGTTAAGCAGTGTTGGGCGCGGTCAGTACTTGGATGGGTGACCGTTCAAGAATACTGCGTGCTGTTGGCCCGTCGTGGGTGTGGTGAGCCCACACTAGTAGTACTAGTAATAAATAATCCACCTAGAAACACTACCCGAATCGGGTAGTGTCACGCCTACCCCGAAAGGGAAATGGTCTAATGGTATACAAAAAAAACTCTTAAAAAAAATTTAAGCAAAGAATAAAATTTTGATATGTTTCTTATGTATATTTCTTAAATACTGAGGTAGCTAAAAAAGTAACGATAGTCACTTTTTTTGCAAAATAAACTAATAAAATGTTACAATTCGAATCGGTAACGGTAACGATAACGGTAACGATAACGATAACGATAACGTCCATAACTAGTTAGTTTTTTTGTGACGCAACAATTACGATAACTTTTTCATTTTTAAAAAGTAACTCACCCATCACTCTTTTTTTTTAGTAAAATACAACTGTTTTTGTAAAAAGTAATTAGAGTAAACAATTACAGAAAATATTACAGATATTTTTCTTAACTTATATTTCTGGGTTAAATGAATCCAGTGGTGGGAACTAATAGACGCGGTACTTGCGGTGCGAAACAATAGAGAGTGTAATTATTATCGAAAATAGTTATTGATTGAAAGCAATCAATTGGTTCGTGAAGCTTAGTGAAATGGCTTTCATCCTGGTGTGAACAGAGAACAGTATTAAGTATTGAGTACTCCTGATACTAATTAGGCATTATTATGCCATTTTCATCACTTTATTTTTAAACTCAAGTATATATATATATACTTAGGGCGGGGGTGGAGAAGAAAGAGAACCAAACAAACGAAACAAACGCGAATCAAGGTCGAAAATTTACAGAAACCGGAATTACGAATAGATTTTCAGAATAAGATAAACGAACGCATAGATAAGGCAATTTGGGAGTCGCTTGAAAGGAACAAAGATGTAGAAGGTGCGTGGGCTTTATTGCGGGATACCATTGTTGAAACTGCGATTGAAGTGTGTGGTATGGCGAGGGTAGGAAAAAAGTCTGGCGATGCGTGGTGGAACGATGAAATTGCGGCAGCCCAACAAGAAAAGAAAGAAGCGTACAAAAGAACGTTGAACATGACAGGTCTTAGCGATGAGGAGAGAAATAGACTCAAAAATGATTACAGACACAAAAAGAGGAAAATTAAACGTCTAGTCAAAGAGAGTAAAGAGAAAACCAGAACAGAAGAAGAGAACTAAATAAAAAACTGCTTTGAAGGAATTATGAAACTATTATTTAAAGAGATGAAGGGAAGTAAAAGTAGAGAGTTTTTTAGCATGAGAAACAGCAAAGGTGAAATGCTATATGATATAGACGGGATAGTAGACGCTTTAAAAGATTCTTTTAAAGAACTATTAGGAGGTGAAGATATAGGGCAACAAAACTACGACATTGAACATAATGCATTAGAAAACCCAATTGAAAAAGTCAGTGTCACTGAGGTCAGAGATATAATTAAGAACTTGAGAAACGGTAAGGCTGCTGGTTTAGACAGTATTAGCGCTGAAATGCTTAAATACGGTGGCGAGTACATACCTCACAGGTTGTGCGAATTGATAAATTTATGTTTCGAGACAGGAGAAGTCCCAGACGATTGGAGAAAGGCGATTATTGTACCAATATATAAAAAGGGAGATAAAAGCAACTGCAGTAATTACAGAGGTATCAGCCTACTAAGTACCGTAAGTAAAATATACTCAAAAATACTTATTCGTAGGGTAATGGAAATTACAGAAGAGAAGATATGGGAAGTCCAAAGTGGATTTATGCCAGGAAGATCATGTACAGATCAGATATTTAGCCTAAGACAGATCACAGAAAAAAGCTTGAGAGTAGGAAAGAAAGTTTTCTGTGCATTTATTGACCTAGAAAAAGCTTTCGACACGGTAAATAGAAGTAAACTTTGGGAAGTCCTTAAAGAGTATGGAGTGAATGGAGGACTCCTACAAGCAATAAAAACAATATATACGGGTAGTAAAGCAAGTGTAAGGGTAAATGGGAAACTGAGTGACTGGTTCGATATTATGCAAGGCGTGAAACAAGGATGCGTTATGTCCTCGTGGCTATTTATCATATTCATGGATAAGAACTGCCTGTCTAAGAACTGTCTAAGAACTGCCCTCTTCAACGAAAAAGGTATAGATCTCGAAACCGTCAAAGTACGTGGGTTGGCTTTCGCAGATGACAAGATTGTTATGGCAGAATCAGTCGAAGACTTGCAAAGAATGTTGAATAAACTTAACACAAGCATGAAGAACATGGACCTCAAAATTAACGTGAATAAAACGAAAGTCATGGTTTTTGAGGGAAAAAGTGAGAAAACAATATGCAACATTGTCCTAAATGATGTGAGATTAGAACAAGTTGACAAGTACGTATATCTAGGTAGTCTATTCACTAGCGACGGAAAAATAGATGGGGAATTAGATAGGCGCATAAATAAGGGTAAGCAGGTTATTGGTGGAGCAGGATCCATCCTCACGAATAAAAACATATCAAAAAAAGCTAAAATGGCCATACATAATTCCATATTCGTACCAAGGCATGGACCTGTCAAGAAAAGGACAGGAGTAAAATCAACGCGATCGGCATGAAACCTCTGCGCATAATATGCGGAAAAACACTGATGGACAAAGTCCGAAACGAGATAATCCTCAAAGAATGTGGTACAGGAGACACGCTAGTTGACATATGGGAAAGAAATCAGTTAAGATGGTTCGGACATCTTGAAAGAATGAAAAATGAACGACTGACGAAGCAAGTATATAAAGGTAAAGTAAATGGCAGAATGCCCAGAGGTAGACCGCCGAAAGAATGGTTAGAATCTGTAAATGAGACATTGATCCGAAGAGACATAAGAAGTCATAGGAACAGAAGAGCTTGCATGAAGAAATGCATGGACGTAAATGAAGCTAGAGTAGTATGCCAGGACAGAAATGTGTGGCGGCAAATAGTTTATAAGCAGAGTGACAATAGAGTGAATGATGCCGGAAACAAAGACGTTGGATACTAATGGGCCCAAGTGGGGAACCATACATAACAATTCTGTGAGGCTCCTCACTTGGGGTGATCGCTAGAGAGATTGATCAACAACCTGGGTCGGAGCAGTGTTGCGGAGTGAACGTGTTATTTGAATAAATAACACGAAAACTCCAGATCAATCTAAAATATCTACACAGAAAAAAAAAAGTCTTAATACAATACCAAATATGGGCTTGTTTTAAGGTGTAACAAAAAGAAGACAGCATTTGCTAAAAACTAGAATAGGATTAAGGCTTTAAAAGAAAGCGATTGAGGAACTAAAGTTGAGACGTGGCATGGGCTGAAAAGTAGTCGCAAGCCAGAATGTGGGCTTGAATGTAACTGCTATACTGTCTAAAACTAGCCGTAAGCCAAAACGTGGGCTTGAAGAAAGCGTTATCGCAGACTAAAATATAGGAGAAGGACTAAAGCAATAATAAATGCATATAATTTTGTTTCTTATCATGAGACTATAAAAAAATGTACATTTAACACTAAAACATACGAAACTCTTGTTTCATTTGCTGTGAAACAACCTAATTGCGATCCAATCATGATGTGAAGAGTTGTGTAGGTTATAGGTGTCGAGACGAGAATCCCGACATATATACGACTGCGTGAATAACATTAACAAGAGTATATGATGAGATGTACTAACCTCGAATATGGTTGAGAATATGTGAAATTAGGTTTAATAAATAGAGCAGGATAAATAAGATATAATTTCACTTAATAAAAACTTATAATTGACGCATTTCGCATGCTTGGCGTGGCGTCTATTTTCCTGCTCCTGTCACAACTGCGAGAAGACGTTAGATTTTTGAATCTCGCTTCTAGAGGGCTAAACGGTAGCCTCAATATCGTCTTCTTTTTAACTGCGAAGATCTTGCTATCTTAATAAGTCTAGTGGGGCTTGTTTCAAGATGAATATTTGCAAAGAAGCCATATCAATGAATTAATTTTAGTTCTAAGCCGATAAGGCCTTCTTTTAAAACGATATTCATGCTCTCATTTAGTATTGGGCTTAATTTAAGGCAAAAATAAAAACAAGACCAACCCAACTTTAAGACTTTTTTTTTTCTGTGTATACCATAACACATATACCTATATACCTATCTACCCTATACCATATAACGACCTACCTCACACCTATATACCTATCCCACTACACAGAAAAAAAAGTCTTGATTCGAAACCAAGAGTGGGCTTGTTTCAAGGTGTAACACAAAGAAGACCAGCGTGGTTGAAAACTAGCATAGCTTGAAATCTTTAAAATGAACTGCTTATAGAGTTACAAGTTAGACCCAATGCAGTCTTGAAAGTAGTCGGTAGCGATAATGTGGGCTAACATCAAGCCACTGCATGGTTTAGAAACTAGTTGTTAGCTAGACGGTAGGCTAACATCAAGCCGTTGCATAATCTTAAAAGTAGTCTCTGTAGCCAGACTGTGGGCTTACATCAAGTCACTTTATAAATTCAAAAGAGGTGCTAAATATAACCTAAATAAAGCCTGTATTATAAATCAAATTACACTGACAAAACAGTTTCCTCGAATCAAAGAAACTTTTCTTTGACATATATATGTACGGTCAAAGAACAAATTTCCTTGAATTAAAAAAAGTTTTTCCGATTCAAAGAAATTTTTTTTAATTGAAAAAAAATATTTCTTCATATTAAAGAAAATTTCTGTGAATCAAATAAACTTTTTTGAATTCAAGGAATTTTTTCTTTGGCCGTACATATACAGCCAAAGAAAAGTTTCTTTGATTCAAAGAAACTGTTTTCTGGGTGATTGATTTATCCTGATTATAATCAGAATAAGGGCAGAAAGCAGTAACAAATATATTACATGAAAGGTTACGCTCGACGACAATACGACGCGTCTCGCTCGGCTCGCTCTATTCAGTTGTGACGTGACAACTCTTTGAAGTTAGCTATAGCTGTTCAGAGGTCTAAAAGCTAGACCTAGAGGGCTAAAGCAAGCTTCATTACCTTCTTCTTTATAGACCAAATCTTGCTGCCTCAGGTCGAAGACCAATTGGGGCTTGTTTTTAATACAAAAGACTAAGGGCTAGCCATAATTGTGTTTTGTTTTAAATTGAAGACCCTTAATGGCTCTTTTTAAGACATAATTATTATAAAATTTTAGACATCAGCTTAATTTAGGGCAAAAATAAAAACAAGACCAACATAGAAGTAAGACTTTTTTTTTTACTTTCCAACCGAGCAAGTCACGCCTACCCCGAAAGGGAAATGGCTTAATGGTATGATAATAATAATAATATATATATATATATATATATATATATAATAAGCTCAGATATTCTCAGAAAACTGAAAAAATGCGAAAAATTCATTCCAACTTCAATGCACTGTCATTCAGGACATATTTAGGGTTCTAATATGAAATGCAGGTCGGTTTGTTTATTTTTTCATGGAAAATAATTATCTCGAAAAAAATTGTAATTCGGATTATCCGTTTTTGAGATATCATAAAAAATGTGCACCCTTCTTTTCAATTTCTAAAAACTTGTACTTAATGTTCTAAAACATAAGACGATCAATTACATTGTTACTTGTTCATGAATTTCACACAGTTAAAAAACATAAGGCGATCAATCACATTCTCATTTTTCACTGAAATTCTCTAATTTTTGAAACATAAGACGACCACTCACATTTCATTCGTTTCTGTATAAAATTCATAAACAAGTCACAATGTGATTGATCGTCTTATTTTTTGAGACTGTATGAAATTCAGAAACGAATGAAATGCGAGTGATCGTCTTATGTTTCAAAACTGAGAGAATTTCAGAGAAAAATAAGAATGTTATTGATCGCCTCACGTTTTATAACTGTGTGAAATTCATCAATAAGTAACAATGCGATTGGCCGTCTTATTTTTCAAAACTGTATGAAATTCAGAAACGAACGAAATGTCATTGGTCATTTTATGTTTCAGAACTGCATGAATTTTAGAAACAAGTGACAATGTGATGGATCGCCTTATTTTTTAGAACTGTATGAATTCTAGAAACGAACGGAATGTGAATGGTCGTCTTATTTCAAGAACTGCATTCAATTCAGAAAAACAAATACAATGTAACTGATCGTCTTATCTTCTAGAACTGTATGACATTCATAAACAATGTGATTGATCGTCTTATATTTTAAAACGTCTTGTATTTTAGAACTGCATGAAATTTAGAAACAATTGACAATGTAAGTGATCGTCTTATGTATTCGTACTGCATAAAATTAAGAAACAAATAACAATATGATTGAACGCCTTATGTTTGAGAACTGTATGAAATTCATAAAAAAGTAACAATG
>CAKNXH010000813.1:37416-75974 GCA_932178445.1 Andricus quercusramuli | reverse complement strand
TGTATGAAATTCATAAAAAAGTAACAATGCGATTGATCGTCTTATGTCTCACAACTGTATGAAATTTAGAAACTGATGAAATGTGAGTGATCTTTTTATGTTTTAGAACTGCATGAAATTCAGTAGTACAAAAAAAAGTGTGATTGATCGCCTTGTATTCTAGAATTCTATAAAATTCATAAACAAGTAACAATGTGATTGATCGTCTTATGCTTCAAAGCTGTATGAAATTTAGAAGCGAATGAAATGTGAGTGATCGTCTTATGTTTTAGAGCTGTGTGAAATTCATAAATAAGTAACATTATGATTGATCATCTCATATTCAAAACTGTATGAAATTTCGAAACGAATGAAATGTGAGTGATCGTCTCATGTTTTAGAATTGCATAAAATTTAGAAAAACAAATGAGAATGTGATTGATCACATACTTGATAATATATGTGATTGGAATCTATTTTAAATCTTTAAAATAACTAAATTGATCAAATCTATTACACTTGAGGGGTTCCAGCCAGGAATTTCAGTGTTAGTCAAAATTTCAAGTAAAAAAATGTCAAGAAATTTTTGTTTTTGAGCGAATACAGTGAATGGCAGCGAACATAGTGATAGATGTTTATGAACTGTTTTGTGAAACATTTCAATGTCCCACAAAAAAGATTATTTTTAATAAAATAGTTTAATTTTTAACCAAAGAGAAGTTATGAAATGTTCAAACCAAAAAGGCGAATTTTTTTTGAAACAGTTGAATTTTCAAGATAATGATGATTTTCAATTTATTTCGTGAATTTTCTTCCAAATCAATTGAATTTTCAACAAAAAAGATTATCTTTAATTGATTTAAAATTATCTATTTTGTTGGAAATTAAACTGTTCTGCAGAAAATTTGCTTTTTTGGTTTGAAAATTCCACAATTTCTTCAAATTTTTTTTTCTTGGCTAAAAGATTGTTTCTAGTTGAAAATTTGCCTCTGGTTTGAAAGTTCAGCTCTTTTGGTTAAAAATGCTAATTTGTTAATGATTCATTTTTTCGCTTGAAGATTCCTCTCTTTGGTTGAAAATTGGACTATTTAATTAAAAATTATCTTTTTTGTCGAAAATCAAACTGTTTTGTAGAAAATTTGCTTTTTTCGCTTGAAAATTCTAAGATTTCTTTCACATGTTTTTCTTTCTTGACTGAAATTTTTTTTTAGTTGCCTCTTTCGTTTAAAAATTCATCTTTTTCAGTTAAAAATGCTACTTTGTTAATAATTCATTTTTTCGCTGGAAGATTCCTCTCTTTGGTTGAAAATTGTACTGTATAAATAAAAATTATCTTTTTTGTTGAAAATCAGACTGTTTTGAAGGAAATTTGTTTTTGGCTTAAAAATTCTAAAATTACGTTGACATTTGTTTTCATTCTTGACTAAAATATCTATTTCAGATGCCCATTTGTCTCTTTGGTTTGAAAATTCATCTCTTTCGGTTGAAAATCCTACATAGGATATATTCTTTTTGATTGTAAATTTTTGTGGAAAATCCTGGTACTAAACTACAACTATTGGATACTCTGCGAATTTAAAATAAAAATTCGCTTCTCCCTATTGTTCGATGTTCCGTTTAAAGCGCCTCACAGTCGGGAAAAAAGGAGTTTTTTGAAGCAAAAATCAGCCGACTACAAATCTGAACGGATCAAAGCTTTTTTTCAATACTCACAAAGTATCGTACTTTAGTTCAAAACTGCATTATTTTTTAAAATAGCTGAATGGAAATTTATATTGCAGAAAAAGTTCCTGTATTTGTTTACTTGTTACAAACAAAGCAATTAATCTGATTGGCTGCTGCATTTTCTAAATTTGAATGCATTCCTCTCACAGATTTTGATATCGAAATTTTTATTAAATTATGTTAAATAACAATAAAACACCAAAAAATAATAGTTCACAGTAGACTTTCAACGGTTGTGTTCGGACGTCTTCCTTCGCGATGAGTGTTTACAAAAGAAAGCGTGTTATATACCACAAATTAGATTGCACTAAGAATGAGTAGTGTAACTATAGTGAAGTGACAGTGGGGATTCTGTGAGAATGTTGCACTGGAGAGAGCAACCTTCGACTTTGAATTACCCACCCAAAAGTTTCCCAAAGTACAACAAACCCCACCCATACTACTCAAATGAACGTTCCTTCCACCCCATCAAGTTATGGCAGCCGCAGCTAGAGACCAGTTCCAAAAAAGATCAAGCTAAAGTAATCAACACAATGCGGTATACCATCATTGATTTTCCTCTAGAATATCAAACGCTCGAGTTTGCTTGTATTTAGTCAGTAAATACACAGCAGATGACCTTGTCAGCAAATACGCAGTGTGACATCAAAGGAAAACACATTGGAACTATGATCATTATTAACAAAATTTGAAAGGCTCATCCTATCTAACATGTGTCCAGTTATTCCATATAAGAACAAACTCACCGATAACTTTCATGAGAGCAGGGATGCCAAACCAGGGATACTCCCGCATTCTTAGTTTCAGAAGACAAATCTACATCCAATCCGGAAGATAAATCAGAAGTTTCAGTTTCTCTTCAAATTAACATTGAGGAAACTCCCTACTGGATGTATCCATCGGCAGATAGCCTGAAATGCTGTTTGTACGAACGATTTGGCCACATTGCTAAACTTTGTCCAAAACACCCTTGAGAAGAAATTTCTAATACGGAAACAACCCTAACATCAGAAGGGATATTAGTAGACACACCAAACCTAACATCGGGAAAACCTGCTTTCTCTGATCTTCCATCTCCAAAAGGTAACCTCGTGGACACATTTTTCTCTGCAACCAAACGCCCACATCAGGAAATTAGCTCTTCCATATCAACAGAAAACAACAAAGACACCCCCACAAACACTCCTGTGAACAACACTAATAACAAAGAAGATACCACAGTGGATAATAAATTAAGAAGAAGAAGCAAGCACCCCAGAACTACACTTTCCAAATCAGGAAAAACCGCTGATCTGATATTAGAGCCAATTAGAGACATAATAGAAAACTCCAAAGACAAATATGTCCTAGACTACTTACAGCACAAAAGCTTTTTTCGAAAACGCTACAGGTGTACCAAACCCTGCGTCGATAACAAAGGATTGACTTATATGAAAAAGAGCCCAGATAGAAGACACACCAAGCCGATTGGATTATTTGGAAAAAATGATTGATTGGTGTACCCATCTAAAAAATACTGCAAACACATTATAGATGACACTGTCCTTAATTTTTAAAACCTAATTATTGAAGCAGCTGACTCTATTATTTTCCAAACCTCAGGCAAATTTCTAAAATACCAAGTGCCTTGGTGGAATGAAGAAGTTGATAAAGCTCCAAAGATAAAAATTATGCGCTCAATGTATTTAAAAAACATAACACCACCAAAAACAAAATAGAATTGAAAAATCTGCGATCCCTGTCACGTAGAACGAACAAGCTTAGCAGCATGAAGCCTTGGGCAAACTACATCTTCTCTCTGAAGTACGAATCTCCTAGTGCTACATCTTGGAGAGAAATAAATCAAATTCAAGGAACTACAATTCCACTTACCCTATTCTCGTTAATGAAATATAAAACTCTATACTCATTGATCCTATTGAAATGACGAACTAAATTGTAGATTGTTTCGCAAATAACTGCTACACTTAGTCAATGTAAAAACACTAGTCCCGGACCAGATAAAATACCTAAAGAACCTTTCAAATAAGACCCAAGACTATCTTCTCAAGATCCTTAACTGTATATAGAAGAATGGAGGTTTTCTTGAAAAGTGGAGAGAAGCGATAATCGTTTCTATTTCGAAACCGGGGAAAGACAGACATCAACCCACTGGCTACGGACCTATCACTCTGATCTGCGCTATGTGCAAACTGATGCAGAAGATAGTAAATAAAAGTCTTTGGTGGTTCCAAGCAACGATTTTCGATACAAACCAGAGTGGCTTCAGGCAAACCGAAGCACCCTCGATCCACTAATCAACTTAGAGACTGAAATTTGTGATGCCTTCATAAACAACCAGCATCTGAGAGTCTCCTCGGATGCTTAAAAGGCGTACGAAAAAGTCTGACGAAAATGTATAAAACAGATCCTTTCTAACAACAAATTACGGGGTGCAATGCTAACATTTATAGACAACTTTCTCTCACAAATGTATATCCTAGTGAAAGTTAATGATCAACTGTCCAAAAAGTTGAACTAGAAAATCGAGTTCCTCAGGGATCCCTCCTCAGCGTTACATTATTTTTGGTGACATTTAATAACGTCACAGAAAACTTTCCTAAACCAGTTAAAAACAGCGAATTTTCAGATGACATCACAATCTACTGCAAGGAGAGAGACATCCAATCCTCTAGAGAATTGATACAAAAATGTTTGAATTCCTTCCAGGATTGGTTCGACATTACCGGCTTCAAATTCTTGACTAGGAAGACAATGTGCATTCTTTTCTCAAAAAAATAAGTCTCACTTCAGGAACTAAGTGCTCTACCCAAATAGCAATGAGCTATTAGTTACTGATACCACCAAAATCCTCGGACTAATCTTTGACAAGGACCCCACATGGTTACCCTACATCAACCAACTCAAAGATGACTGTAAACGTAGACATACTAAACAAAAAAACTAAACTAAACATACTCAAAGCACTAGGTCAAAGAAACTGGGGAGCCGATCAAAAACTCCTTCTGAAGACATTCAACGCTCTTGTAAGGTCAAAACTAGATTCCGGATCTATTGTCTACAACTCGGCAAAATCTAATACCTTAGATAATCTATCACCTAAACATAATGCAGGAATTCGATTGGCATTAGAAGCCTTCTAATCCAGTCCCACTAGTAGCATCATCTGCGAAGCCTTCTTTGTTTATTAGAAGAGAAGAACTAACGCTATCTGTCGCTACTAAACTGGCTTCTATACCAGATAATCCGGCTTATATCACTACCTTGAAAGGAATTCACCAAAATGAACAAGAGGAACAGGAAAAATATCCAAAACCATTCTGCATTAGAGTCGAACAAGTTCTAAAGAAGGCAGATCTAATACCAACAACTATGGCACAAAGAAGGAATATAGAAGACAAAGCAAAGCAGTAAAATAAAAAGGCAAATATGTCAATCTTATTATCAAGGGAATTTAGCAGCGTTATGAAACGGTATTCCAGTTTCCGGCCGCACGGGTGAATATTTTTGTCTGATATTGCCCATACCTCATCTAAATATTGGTCTGTTTTGCCGGCTACATTCGGTTTTTTGAAGAAATGTTTATAGGCCGGTTCACGAAACTGAAATTATGAAAGCATCGCATGATTCAATTTTAATTAGTAGAAATAGTTGATTCATATAATTTCAAGACAGCAAAAAAAAGATTCATGAAAATCGGTTAATATTTGTAGTAATAATAGGAATGTTGAAGTGCACACGATAGTATGCCCAGATACACCGCACTATGGGAGGAATCGCATTTTTGGTCGTTCAAAAAGTCTACAGCCTTCAATTTTGCCACAATCCGCAATTTTTTTTCTAAATTGAAACGCGCTAAATTTCCAAGAGCACCTTAGTCAGAGATTGTTGCATTTTCATTTGTTTATTTATTATATGTTTACTCAATGTATGAGAAAATCGAGATTTTTCACAAAAACATTATTTTCTCATTAATAGCGGTTCGCATATAATGAAAATCATCTTAAATCGAAGCAACAGTACTTCCAGCATGCAAATATAATTATCGTCTTTTTCAATTGTTATGAACAAATTACATTAACAAGCAGCCAAATAGTGTAATTTTTGCTGAAAAGAATTTGTTTTCGAATGAATATGATTTAAATTATAGTGAGAGTTACTGTTAGTCACAATCTTCATGAAACATCAACAATTGTAATTGTTGTTAACCATTTTTTGCAAAAATTGAGAATTTGTGGTTTTTTCTATTTCGGTTCTTCCTTTATTATCTGAAAATATGTGGATATTTGGAAAAGTGATATATGTTTGAAAATGTGTGTTCAAATACGATTGATTTTGTAAACAAATAGAATAAATGAATATGAAACTTTGTCCTGGAAAATAATTTTTTTAACACTGAAACTGCTTCGAATGTTTGTGATAGAGATTAACAGTAACTGTTTCCATGTAAAATTGAAAACAAACAGTTGTTATTTAATTTTAAATATGAGGATTTGCAGGTATTCAACAATATTGTGAGTTTCATTGAAAAAAGTTTATTCTTCTCTGAAAATGCTTTAAATTATCGTGAAAATGATTATCAGTAACAATTTCTATAAAAAAATATTAACAAATTTTCTTTGAAAGTTGTGGAATTTGTTCTTTTTCAATTTCAAAATTTTTTATCATTTGAATTGCTGCAGATATTTTTGATGATATCTGCAGCAATGAAAAAGAATTTAGTTTTGTTTCACTTGTAACTTTTCATTTCGATTTTACAGTAAATATATCATTATTTACCTTTAACAAAATTATGTTATCGGGTCCTTTTAGGATTTTCTTGTGGAGAATGTCTTCCTTTAAAAAATTAACGAACTGGCCATCTTCTACCCTAAACTTTTTCCTAATTGAAGCTTTTTGCCATAAAGTTTTAATAGCTGGGTGTTCCGGAACAACAAAAATATTAATTTTTTCATATTCAGGTTCTCTGAGTACAGTGACAGTTCACGGACGTTTGACGTTCCCATGTGTTACGTTACGTCATTGACATTTGATTCTCACTTTAGTCCTGTTTTGATTCAAAAAAGTTGTACTAAAACGTCGTTTAACGGCATCAAAATAAAGTGGCATTAGAATGGAATTGTATATTGTTTATTTCTTATGTTAATAGTTATTGCAAATCTTTCTCACACAAACTTGAAACAGTTTTAGTGAAAAAAAATCGTTCCAGGCCAAAGTGCCAAAGCTTGGAATTAGGTTCTTTCATTTGTTTACAAGATGAACACTTGTTGTATTTCAACAAATATAATGAAGGCTATGTGCCTATATGCCTATATGCCTATATGCCTTCTTTAAATTGATAGCTTTCTTACCTTTTTTCTTTATAAGTAACATTTCCATAAATTCTCTCTCTTTCTGGTTTTTTTTTCATGATAAAGAATTTGAATATCATTCCAATTAAAACCATGACCGTGTGTAGTCTGATGTTTTGAAAGGACTGAGTGATACCCAGAACTTCTGTGAAAATTATTTTCATGTTCATTGCAATCCTTGCAATTAATATTGTAAATAACACATTTTTTGTCTAGCTTCTTATATCTATCTTTTCCCAATTTCACAATCATATTACCCTTGAAAGGAATTCTATAAATTGTATGTAAAACTAATTTTCCTAACATTGATTTCAAAATCTTCGAAATTTTCCCAAAGTATGGAAGAACAACAGTGTTAAATGTATTATAATCATCTCTGTTTTTTATATTTTGATCATTATTTTTGTTTTTGTTATAACTAATTCTATTCTGCGTATGTTTTCCAATTAATTCAAAAGGGTAATGGTTAAGAAAAAGAATTTGTTTACATAGTTCTATATTTTTCTCATGGAATATTGGATGTGATAATTGAAGGGGCTCTATGAATAAAATTTTTGATGATTCCTATTTTATTCTAAATATAGTGATTTGAGAGGAAACTAAGTAATCTACCTGAACGCATTTTTGTTCTATGCCAGTCAGTTATATGTCTTTCGTCTGTTTTAATTAAAGTCAAATCTAGAAAATTTAATTTTCCTTCAGTTTCAATTTCAAATGTAAATTGTAATTTTGGGTGTATACTATTGAAAGCATTAAGAAGAGTGTCAACATTATTTTTATGTACACTAAGTACTGAATCATTAACATATCTTGCATAGAAATCAATATTAAAATCAATTTAGAGGATAATCATCTTTGTGAGCTATAACAAGACCATAGGCTAAGGGTAGAAAAGTGCTAGTTGTATCAATATCATATCTTTCAATATTATTACACAAATGTTTATTTGTTCTCATTCTATTTACAATTTTGAAAGTTCCTCTTTGAATCATTTTGGTGGAATTATTCGGTATCAATTGAAAACTATTATCATCATTAAAAATCTCCAACATTTTTTGGATATAAGCATCCCTATTAATTGCCACCGTTATACCCCCTTTACTGGATGTCGTGATCAATTATTGAGGATGATTTTTCAACAAAAAAAAAAAAGTTTACAATTAAACCCTCAATAAGTTCCTTTTTTAACAAAGTTTTTGAATTATCATTTTTTTTATCATTAGATAAACCCATAAAATTTGATCTAAATACTTCAATTTTATTTTCCGGTATTTCTTGAATATTGGATTCAACATCCTTAATGATTCCAAGTATTTTCTTATACTTTTTTTCACTTAATTTGTTGCTAAAACTATCACCTAATCTCAAAATGTTAATAACTCTCTGTGGAATAAATTACATTAGAAATATTCAGAAACCAGGGATCTGACTGATCATGAAACAGAGCTTAGTGAATATTTAAATTTTATTTTTGTACATCCCGTTGCTCCTGAAGGATATTTAAAAATTTTCGATCATGTTTAATATTATTTTTAAGTGCATTTTTATTAAGTTTTGTTTTTCTTTCAAAACATTCTCTAATGATAAAGGAAGGAACTTGTTGATTCAATTTTTCAATAATCTGTTTAATCTTAATATTCAAAGAATGTGTCTGTGAATGGCTTTCCTTTACAATCAAAATCAATAGAGATTTTTTATATTTTCCAGTATTTATATCAAATTGTTCCCTATTTCTTTTATTGTTGAAATCAAAACTAACATTTTAATTAATGTCATAATTTTTTTTAGGAAAAACCCCATGAATTTTGCATTTGATTAAAAAGTCTTGTAAAATTGTTGATCTCAATTTTTTACTAATTGAGTAAAATTGTTTAACATTTTTTATAGGTCCACCTATCACGTCAATACCATTACCCAAAATTCGGTCTATATCATCGAAATCCATTTTTAACAATATGAACATTTTCATAGCAAGTAAAAAATTGGTCGGGGCGAAGTTAGACAATTTTGAAAATGAAGCTTGGGACTAGTAATTATTTTAGTTAGTAATTTATTTGCCTTGTATTTTTATTTCTTTTTTTACAGTTACTTCATCCTGACGACTGTAATTTTAGTGAAGAATTTTATTATTTGGTTGCAAATTCAACAATTTTTATTAAAAAGTCATACTTTTTATTTGGAATATCTACTGTTACATTATTCGTTGAGAATTCATATTTTTTTGGTCGAAAATCCAACTTTTTGGTTAAAAAATAATTTTCAAACTAAAAACGTAACTAATTTTGCTGAAAATTGATATTTTTTAAATTGAAAATTCAACCACTTGGGTGTACAAATGTAACTTTTCCGTTTTTTTTGCTCAAATTTAATCTTTTTTTTAAGTCAAAAATTGGTCTTCATTGGTAGAAAACTAATCCTGTTGGTGAATATGTTCTCTCTTTTGATTAAAACTGCAATTTTTTGGTTGAAAATGAACTTTTTTTGCTGAATGTTCAACAATTTCTTTGACATTTTTTCCTGTCTTGGCTGAAAAATCTTTATTTGTTGAAAATTCGCCTTTTTGATTCGAAAATTCGTCTATTTGGTAGAAAATTAATAATTTCGGATTAAAAATTCAACTGTTTTGTAGAAAAAATTTTGTTTGTTTGTTAAAAGTTGACCTACTTTATTAAACATTCATTCTTTGGTTGCAGAATGGCAGATTCATCATTTTAGTTAAAAATTCGTCTCTTCGGTTCAAAATTCACCTATTTAGTTCAAATCTACTTTACGGAAAATTAATAATTTTCAGTTAAAAATTAAATTATTTGTTTGTAAATTGGTGTATAATGTTGAAATTTTTTGTTTGTAGAAAATTAATATTCTTCGTTGAAAATTCGTCGTTTTGGTTAAGAATTGATGTTTGTAGGTTAAAAGTTAAACTATTTGGTTAAAGGTTAAAAATTCAACTATTTTATTGAAAATTCGTTTTTTTGTTGTCGTAAATTCATCTCTTTTTTATTGGAAAATTTATTGCCTTTATTAAAAATGCAATTACTTGTTTGGAATCTAAAAAAACTTTAATAAAAAATCATCCTAATGCCTGAAAATTGAACTACTCTGTTGAAAAAACTTTATTTTTGTTTGAAAATTAATTTTTTGAATTGAAAATTCAACTATTCTATTTTAGGTTGAAAATTGATTGATTCTAGACGAAAATTCAACTATTAAATTTTTCATCAAAAATTCACCTTTTTTTTAAAATTCAACCTTTTGGTTGAACGTAGTACTACTTTGTTAAAAACTCATTTGTTTTGTTGAAAATTGAACTATTCTGTCAAAAATGATTTTCTTTGCATTGAAATAATTTTTTTCTGAAAATTTAACTATTCTAGTTTTGGTTAAAAATTCATATTTTTTTCAGTAAATTTTTTGTTTGTAGAAATTAAAAATCTTCCTAATTGAAAATTCAACTACTTGATTGAAAATTAAACTACTTTTCTTCAAATTTATCAAATAGGTTGAATACTTGACTATTTTGTTGAAAATTAATTTAATTTTGTTGAAAATTAATTTAATTTTGTTGAAAATTAATTTAATTTTGTTGAAAATTAATATAATTTTGTTGAAAATTAATTTAATTTGTTGAAAATGCAACTATTTCGTCAACGAGTCATCTTTTCAAAATTGCAATTACTTGGTTGAAAGCTGAACTGATTTGGTAAACATTTTTTTTTTTTTTAATGAAAATTCATTGTTTTAGTTGAAAATTTCACTATTCCATTCTTAGAATATTGATCTTCTTGGTTTTAAAGAAAATGAAACTATTTTGACAATGAGTCATCTTTTTAAAATTGCAATTGCTTATTTGAAAGTTGAACTGATTTGTTGAACATTTTTTTTTTTCAAAGAAAATTCATCGTTTTTGTTAAAAATTTCACTATACCATTCTTAGAATATTGATTTTCTTGGTTGTAGAGAAAATGCAACTATTTTGTTAAAAATCAATCTGGCTTGATTCAGGATTCAACTCTCTAGTTGAAAATTTTACTTTTTTTGTTGAATTCAACTGTTTGTTAATTAACAAAAAAAAATCTCTTCTCTGCCAGAAGTATTGACTGTAGAATAAACTTTTTTGTTGAAAATTCATATTTTTAATTAAAAATTCAAATATTTGGTTAAAAATGAAACTAATTTTACAAAAATGTAACTCTCTTGAACATTTATCTTCTCACATGGGAATTGGTGTATTTTTTTGCAAATTCGTCTTTTTGGTCGAATCTTAAAAAAAAATCTCAAATATTCTTCCTAGTGGAAAAATCCATCTTTCAGCTTGAAAATTCAACTTTTTTTTTGAGAATCCATTTTTTTGGTTGAGAATTCAACTATTTTGTTAAAAAATCTTTTTTTTAACTTTGTTCAAAATTTGTCCTTCGGTAGAAAATCTATCTTTTAAGATAGAAAAATAATATTTCTTGGTTAAAAATAAATTTTCCTGTTGAAAATTCAACCTTTTAGATTGGAAATTCAACTGTTTTGTAGATAGTTCGGCTTCTTCTTTTCAAAATTTAACAAATTATTTTTAAAATTCAACTACTTGGTTGAACTAAATCATTAATTTTTTTTTAATCACCTTTTGGTTGTATATTTAACCTTTTTGTTACAAATTTGTTTCTTGGGTTGAAAATTTAACTACTCCATTTGTGGTTAGAAATTTATATTTTGTAAGTTGAAAATTCAAAAATTTAATAGAAAATTCATGAATTTTCATGAAATTTAGTCTTATGGGTTAAGAAGTTAGAATTTGTTGTTGAAAATTCATTTTTTGGTCAAGATTTCATACTATTCGATAAAAAATCCATTATTTATTTTGTTAAAAATTAATTTTTCCATCTGAAAATTCAACTGTTTCATTTCTGGTTAGAAATTTATAGTTTAGAAGTTGAAAATTCAGCTATTCAACTATTTTGTAAGATATTCGTTTTTTTTCCTTAAAAATTAATCTTTGATCTGAAAAGCTAACAACAAACTTTTCCCTTTTTTGTGGAATATTTGTACTTTATAAGATGAAATTTTAACCGTTTAGTAGAAAATGTACATTTTTCGACGAAAATTCCTCTTTTGGGTTAAAAAAATAATCTTGTTTCTCAAAAATTAATCTTTTTTTTTTGGTTGAAAATTCAATCATTTTGTTAAAAATAATTTTCCTTTCGATTAATTCGACTCGTTGAAAATTCGTCTTTCTGGCTCAAAAATTCGACTCTTTTTGATTGAATTTTCATCTTTTTGCTGAAAGATTCGACCATTTACTTAAAAATGCCTCTTTTCAGATTGAAAATTCAACCACTTTTATGAAGACGTCTTTTTTAGTCGAAATTTCAACTATTTTGATAAAAATTTGTCCTTTTGAATGAAAAATTGACCTTTTATTGTAGAAAAGTCATTTTTATTGGCTTAAAATAAACTTTTTTTTCGAAAACTTTCCTGTCTTCGAAAAAATTCTTTTTTTGGTCTCAAAACTTAACTACTTGCTTCAAATTTCAAACACTTTATTGAAAATTCTTCTTTTTAGTGAAAAATTTACTTTTTGGTTTGGAGATTCATCTCTTTGGTAAAAAATCTTAAAATCTTAAAAATTTAAAGTTTTTAAATTAAAGATTTAAAAATTTAAAAAAATTTAATAATATTGAATGCAATATATTACTCATATTAATTTTATTCATAAGATTTTATTCCCCTATTATTCCTCTATTCTGTTAGCTCCATCAATTTTTTCGTTTCTTGGATCCGGATAATTTTAAAACTACAAAAAATATGAATACAAGTGACAATGTTATAAACAAATGTTCCAATAAAAATTGTTTATAACAATAAAAAATATTATTCATTGGCAGTCTATAATGCAAGAATTGTATTCCTTGGATGAAAAGAAATGATTCCACAGAAAAGAAAAATTTTCTATGCATACAAATGGCAAAAAATGAATCAATATTATTAAATTAATATTTTACGCTATCGGTTGGAGGAATAATTTTCTCAATTACGGGGTTTTATTCAGCCTATTTTCTCCAGTAATATCTCACCTGCCAATTATTTTTAGTTGACTCTATATCCAAATAAAATCGATCAGATATGAATAAATTAATTTCGGTAACATGTCCTTAAATATTGTTTCAGAATTACTTTTAGAATTAGAGAATAAAGCTTTCTTCCTGTTTCTAATTATAGTTTCAAAGTTATAATCACTTATTGCATGTCCTTTAGTTTGTAGGTCACCTGGTAACAAAACAGTATTTCGTTAGGGGAGAAAAAAAAAGAAAAATAGTCCATATTTTCCTTATCTTTTAATTCAAAAATTATTTTAAATAAACTTAAACTAAAATTTTAATTTTATTATAATGTTTTGCAACATTAAAATGATTTTAATTGATTTTTCTCTGAAAAAAAAGATCTTCTCCTTTCGCTTCGCTGGGATTCGAACCACAGAACTTATGATTCCCGGTCAGGTGCTTTTCCCATTAAGCTACTAGAGAAATCATTTTTAATTCATAGCTGCATCTAGTCTGAAAAGTCGTTAAAAATTTCTGTTGTTCTCTAATGATAATACAGTTTTTTCAATTTATTGAAATCTAGTGAAAACTCCTAGGAATCTTTTAAAATACCTCAACATTTTTAAATTCCTTTGAAATCTATTGAAATGCGCTAAAATATTTTTACTTTGAAATACCCTCAATTTTTGAAATCTATTCAAAATTCCTATTAATCTGTTTAAGTATCCACAAACGATCAGAATCCTTTCAAATCTTTCAAAATACCTTCAAAATTTTCAAAGCCCTTGAAAATTCCCAGAAATTTCGTGAAATACCCCAAAAATAATTTAAATCCTTTGAAATCTTTTGAAATTCATTGCAATTTTTTAAAGCTCTTGAAAATTCCTTGAAATCTCTTAACATACCCTAAAATATATCAAATCCTTTCAAATTTTTGAAAATCCCTTTAAAATTTTCAAAAATTTTAAAAATTCATTAGAATTTTTCAAATTACGCTAAAATCTTACAAATTCTTTCAAAGCTTTTGAAATCCCTTGAAAATTTTCAAAACTGTGGAAAATTCCTTTGAATTTCTAAAAATACCCTAAAATATGACAAATCCTGTAAAATCTTTTGAAATTATATGGAGTTTTTATAAGCTCTTTAAAATTCCTGGAAGTCACGTAAAATACCCTAAAATAATCCAAATCCTTTGAATCTTTTGAAATCCATTGCAATTTTTTAAAGCTCCTTAAAATTCTTTGAAATCTTGTGAAATGCGCTAAAATGTTTCAAATCCTTTAAAATCTTTTGAAATCCCTTAAAAATTTTCAAAGCTCTTGAAGATTTCTTGGAATTTCTTAAAATACCCGAAAATAATTCAAATTCTATTAAAAATTTTGAAATTCATTGCAATTTTCCAAAGCTCTTGAAAATTCTTTGATATCTTTCAAAATAACGTAAAATATTTCAAATCCTTAGAAATCTTTTGAAATCCTTTGAAATCTCTTGAAATCCCTTGGAATTTTCTAAAGCTCTTGTAAATTTCTAGGATTTTTTTTAAATACCCTGAAATAATTCAAATTCTTTCAAACCTTTTGGAATTCATTGCAATTTTTTAAAGCTCTTGAAAATTCCTTAAAATCTCTTAACATACCCTAAAATATTAAAAATCCTTCCAAATCTTTTAAAATCTCTTAAAATTTTTAAAAACTCTTGAAGATTCTTAGAATTTTTAGAGATACCCTAAAATATTAAAAATCCTGTAAAATCTTTCGAAATCCCATGAAATTTTTAGAAGCTCTTGGAAATTCCTAAGAATCTTGTAAAATACCCTAAAATAATTCAAAACGCTTAAAATATTTTGAAATCCATTGCAATTTTCTAAAGCTCTGGAAAATTCCTTAAAATCTTTCAAAATAACGTAAATTATTTCAAATCCTTTGAAATCTTTTGAAATCCCTTGAAATTTTTCAAAGCTTTTGAACATTTCGTGGAATTTCTTGGAATACCCTAAATCAATTCAGACTCTTTTCAACCTTTTGAAATCCATCGCGATTTTTCGAAGCTCTTGAAAATTCTTCAAAATCTCTGAACATACCCTCAAATATTTAAAAATTTTCCAAATCTTTTAAAATCCCTTAATAATTTTTAAAACTCTTGAACATTCTTTAGAATTTTTAAAGATACCCTAAAATCCTAAAAATCCTGTTAAATCTTTTGAAATCCCATGACATTTTTAGAAGCTCTTGGAAATTCCTAGGAATCTTGTAGAATACTTTAAAATAATCCAAATGCTTTGAAATTTTTTTTAATTCCATTGCAAATTTTCAAAACACTTAGAAACTCCTTGAAATATTGTAAAATAACGTAAAATATTCAAATCCCTTTGCAATCTTTTGAAAATCCTTTAAAATCTTTTGAAATCCTTTGATATTTTCTAAAGCTCTTGAAAATTTCTAGGAATCTTTTTAAATACCCTAAAATAAGTCCAATTCTTTTAAGCCTTTTGAAATCCATTGCAATTTTTCGAAGCTCTTGAAAATTCTTCAAAATCTCTAAACATACCCTAAAATATTTAATATCCTTCCAAATCTTTTAAAATCCCTTAAAAAATGTCCAAACTCTTGAAAATTCCTTAGAATTTTTAGAGATAAGTACCCTAAAATCTTAAAAATCCTGTAAAATCTTTCGAAATCCCATGAAATTTTTAGAAGCTCTTGGAAATCCCTAGGAATCTTGTACAATACCCTAAAATAATGCAAATCATTTGAAATATTTTGAAATCCATTGCAATTTTCTAAAGCTCTTGGAAATTCCTAGGAATCTTGTAAAATACCCTAAAATAATTCAAATCGTTGAAAATATTTTGAAATTCATTGCAATTTTCCAAAGCTCTTGAAAATTCTTCAAAATCTCTAAACATACCCTAAAATATTTAAAATCCTTCCAAATCTTTTTAAATCCCTTGATAATTTTTAAAACTCTTGAAAATTCCTTACAATTTTTGAAGATACCCTAAAATCATAAAAATCCTGTAAAATCATTTGAAATCCCATGACATTTTTAGAAGCTCTTGGAAATTCCTAGGAATCTTGTAAAATACTTTAAAATAATCCAAATGCTTTGAAATTTTTTGTAATTCCATTGCAAATCTTCAAACCACTTAGAAATTTCTTGAAATATTGTAAAATAACGTGAAATATTTCAAATCCTTTTCAATCTTTAAAAAATCCTTAAAAATCTTTTGAAATCCCTTGAAATTTTCTAAAGCTCTTGAAAATTTCTAGGAATCTTTTGAAATACCCTAAAATAATTCAAATTCTTTTAAACCTTTTGAAATCCATTGCAATTTTCCAATGCTCTTGAAAATTCCTTAAAATCTCTAAACATACCCTAAAATATTTAATATCCTTCCAAATCTTTTAAAATCCCTTAAAAAATGATTAAACTCTTGAAAATTCCTTAGAATTTTTAAAGATACCCTAAAATATTTTAAATCCTTCCAAATATTTTAAAATCCCTTGATAATTTTTAAAACTCTTGAAAATTCTTTAGAATTTTTAAAGATACCCTAAAATCCTAAAAATCCTGTTAAATCTTTTGAAATCCCATGCCATTTTCAGAAGTTCTTGGAACTTCCCAGGAATCTTGTAAAATACCCTAAAATAATTCAAATCGTTGAAAATATTTGGAAATTCATTGCAATTTTCCAAAGCTCTGGAACATTCCTTAAAATATTTCAAAATAACGAAAAATATTTCAAATCCATTGAAATCTTTTGAAATCCTTTAGAATCTTTTGAAATCTCTTGAAATTTTTGAAGGTCTTGAAAATTTCTAGGAATCTTTTGAAATACCCTAAAATAATTCAAATTCTTTTAAACCTTCTGAAATATATTGTAATTTTCCAAAGCTCTTGAAAATTCCTCAAAATCTCTCAAGATACCCTAAAACATTAAAAATCCTTCAAAATCTCTTGAAATCCCTTGCAAATTTTTAAAACTCTTGAAAATTCCTCAGAATTTTTAGAGATACCCTAAAATCTTAAAAATCCTGTAAAGTCTTTCGAAATCCCATGGCATTTTTAGAAGTTCTTGAAAATTCCTAGGAATCTTGTAAAATACCCTAAAATAATTTAAATCTTTCAAACTGTTTTGAAATCCATTGAAATGTTCAAAGCTCTTGAAAAGTCCTTAAAATTATTCAAAATAACCTAAAATAATTCAAATTCTTTTAAACCTTCTGAAATCCATTTTAATTTTCCAAAGCTCTTGAAAATTCCTTAAAATCTTTCAAAATACCCTACAATATTTTAAATCCTTTCAAATCTTTTGAAATTTCTTGAAAATTGTTAAAACTCTTGAAAATTACTTTGAATTTTTGAAAATACCCTGAAATCTTAAAAAATCCTTTAAAATCTTTTGAAATCCCATGCAATTTTTAGAAGTTCTTGAAAATTCCTAGGAATTTTGTAAAATACCCTAAAATAATTCAAATCGTGGAAAATATTTTTAAACTCATTGCAATTTTCCAAAGCTCTTGAAAATTCCTTGATATCTTTCAAAATAACAAAAAATATTTCAAATCCATTGAAATCTTTTGAAATCCTTTATAATCATTTGAAATCCCTTGAAATTTTCTAAAGCTCTTGAAAATTCCTTAAAATCTTTCAGCATTACCTAAGATATTTAAAATCCTTCCAAATCTTTTAAATATTCTTGAAAATTGTTAAAACTCTTGGAAATTACTTTGAATTTTTGAAAATACCCTAAAATCTTTAAAATCCTGTAAAGTCTTTCGAAATCTCATGACATTTTCAGAAGCTCTTGGAAATTCCTAGGAATCTTGTAAAATACCCTAAAATAATCCAAACCCTTTGAAATCTTTTGAAACCCATTGCAATTTTTCAAAACTCCTAAAAATTCTTTGAAATCTTGTGGAATACGCTAAAATATTTCAAATCCTTTAAAATCTTTTGAAATCCCTTGAAATTTTCTAAAGCTCTTAAAAATGTCTAGGAATCTTTTGAAATACCCTAAAATAATTCAAATTTTTTCAAACATTTTGAAATCCATTGTAATTTTCCAAGGCTCTTGAAAATTTCTCAAAATCTTAAAGCATACCCTAAAATATTTAAAATCATTCCAAATCTTTTAAAATTTCTCGAAAATTTTCAAAACTCTTGAGAATTCCTCAGAATTTTCTAAAAATACCCTAAAATCTTAAACATGCTGTAAAATTTCTCAAAATTTCATGAAATTTTCTAAAGCTCTTGAAGATTTCTAGAAATCTTGTAAAATACTTAAAAATAATCCAAATGCTTTGAAATTTTTTGTAATTCCATTGCAAATCTTCAAACCACTTAGAAATTTCTTGAAATATTGTAAAATAACGTGAAATATTTCAAATCCTTTTCAATCTTTTAAAAATCCTTAAAAATCTTTTGAAATCCTTTAACATTTTCTAAAGCTCTTGAAGATTTCTAGGAATCTTTTAAAATACCCTAAAATAATTCAAATTCTTTTAAACCTTTTGAAATCCATCGCAATTTTCCAAAGCTCTTGAAAATTCCATAAAATCTCTTAACATACCCTAAAATATTGAAAATCCTTCCACATGTTTAAAAATCCCTTAAAAATTTTGTAAACTCTTCAAAATTCCTTAGAATTCTTAATGATACCCTAAAATCTTAAAAAATCCTTTAAAATCTTTTGCAATCCCATGACATGCTTAGAAGCTCTTGGAAATTCCTAGGAATCTTGTAAAATACCCTAAAATAATTCAAAACGTTTAAATTATTTTGAAATCCATTGAAAGCTTTTGAAATCCCTTGAGGTTTTCCGAAGCTCTTGAACATTTCGTGGAATTTCTTGAAATACCCTCAAATAATTCCAATTCTTTTGAACCTTTTGAAATCTATTGCAATTTTTCGAAGCTCTTGAAAATTCCTCAAAATCTCTAAAAAATACCTTAAAATATTTAAAATCCTTCCAAAGCTTTCAAAATCCCTTGATAATTTTTAAATGTCTTGGAAATTCCTTAACATTTTTAGGAGCTCTTGGAAATTTTTAGGAATCTTTTAAAATACTTTAAAATAATCCAAATGCTTTGAAATTTTTTTAAATTCCATTTCTAATTTTCGAAACACTTAGAAATTCCTTGAAATATTGTAAAATAACGTAAAATATTTCAAATCCTTTTCATATTTTAAAAATCTTTAAAATCTGTTGAAATCCCTTGAAATTTTCTAAAGCTCTTAAAAAGTTTTATGAATCTTTTGAAATACCCTGAAATTATTCAAATTCTTTTCAACCTTTTGAAATCCATGGAAATTTTTCGAAGCTCTTGAAAATTCCTCAAAATCTCTAAACATACCCTAAAATATGTAAAATCCTTCCAAATCTTTAAAAATCCCTTAAAAAATGTTTAAACTCTTGAAAATTCCTTAGAATTTTTAAAGATACCCTAAAATCATAAAAATCGTGTAAAATCTTTTGAAATCCCATGCAATTTTCAGAAGCTCTTGACAATTTCTAGGAATCTTGTAAAATACTTTAAAATAATCCAAATGCTTTGAAATTTTTTTAATCCATTGCAAATTTTCGAAGCATTCTGAAATTCCTTGGAATCTTGTAAAATACCCTGAGAAAATACAAATCGTTTAAACTATTTTGAAATTCATTGCAATTTTCCGAAGCTCTTGAAAATTCTTTAAAATCTTTCAAATTAACATACCCTAAAATATTTAAAATCCTTACAAATGTTTTAAAATCCCTTGAAAATTTTCAAAACTCTTAAGAATTCCATCGAATTTTTAAAAATACCCTAAAATAATTCAAATCGTTTAAAATATTTTGAAATCCATTGCAATTTTCCAAAGCTCTGGAAACTTCCTTGAAATATTGTAAAATAACGTAAAATATTTCAAACCTTTTCAATCTTTTAAAAATCCTTAAAAATCTTTTAAAGTCCCTTAAAAATTGTTTCAACTCTTGAAAATTCCTTAGAATTTTTAAAGATACCCAAAAATCTTAAAAAATCTTTTGAAATCCCTTGAAATTTTCTAAGCTCTTGGAAATTTCTAGAAATCTTTTGAAATACCCTAAAATAATTCATATTCTTTTAAACCTTCTGAAATCCATTGCAATTTTTCGAAGCTTTTGAAACTTCTTCAAAATCTCCAAACATACCCTAAAATATGTAAAATCCTTCCAAATCTCTTAAAATCTCTTGATAATTTTTAAAACTCTTGAAAATTCCTAAAAAATGTTAAAGATACCCTGAAATCATAAAAATACTCTAAAATCTTTTGAAATCCCATGAAATTGTTAAATGCTCTTGGAGATTCCTAGGAATATTTTAAAATACCCTAAAATAATTAAAATATTTTTGAATATTTTTAAATCCATTGCAATTTTTCGAAGCTCTTGAAAATTCCTCAAAATCACTGAATATACCCTAAAATATGTAAAATCCTTAAAAATCTTTTAAAATCCCTTGCAAATTTTCAAAACTCTTCAAAATTCCATCGAATTTTCAAAAATACCCTAAAATCTTATAAAATCTTTTGAAATCCCTTTACATTTTTAGAAGATCTTGGAAATTCCTAGGAATCTTGTAAAATACCCTAAAATAATTCAAATCGTTGAAAATATTTTGAAATTCATTGCAATTTTGCAAAGCTCTTGAAAATTCCTTGATATCTTTCAAAATAACGAAAAATATTTCAAATCCATTAAAATCTTTTGAAATCCTTTAGAATCTTTTGAAATCCCTTGAAATTTTTTAAAGCTCTTGAAAATTTCTACGAATCTTTTAAAATACCCTAAAATGATTCAAATTCTTTTAAACTTTTTTAAATCCATTGAAATTTTTCGAAGCTCTTGCAAATTCCTCAAAATCTCTAAACATACCCTAAAATACTTAAAATCCTTCCAAATCTTTTTAAATCTCTTAACAAATTTCAAAACTCTTCAAAATTCCTTAGAATTCCTAAAGATACCCTAAAATCTTAAAAATCCTCCCAAATGTTTCGAAATCCCATGACATTTTTAGAAGCTCTTGGAAATTCCTAGGAATCTTGTAAAATACCCTAAAATAATTCAAATCGTTTAAAATATTTTGAAATCCAATGCAATTTTCCAAAGCTCTGGCAAATTCCTTAAAATCTTTCAAAATAGCGTAAAATATTTGAAATCCTTTTTAATCTTTTGAAAATCCTTAAAGATCTCTTGAAATCCCTTGAAATTTTCTAAAGCTCTTGGAAATTTCTAGAAATCTTTCGAAATACCCTAAAATAATTCAAATTCTTTTAAAACTTTTAAAATCCATTGTAATTTTCCAAGGCTCTTGAAAATTTCTTAAAATCTCTTAGCATACCATAAAATATTTAAAATTCTTCCAAATCTTTTTTAATTTTTCGAAAATTTTCAAAACTCTTGAGAATTCCTTAGAATTTTTAAAAATACCCTAAAATTTGATGAAAATGAAATTTAATGAAATTTTAATAAGTTCTTAAAAATTCTTGTAATTCCTAGGAATCTTGTAATCTTGTAAATCTATTAAAAATGCCCTAAAATAATAAAAATCTTTTGAAATCTGAAATCAATAAATTTTTTCAATGATCTTGAAACATCCTTGAAGATCTTAAAGATAGCTTGAAATGTTTGAAAATCTTCAATTTATTCAACTCTATTAAAAATTCTTTGGACATTTAATATAGCTCTTAAAAATTCCTTGGAATCTTTTAAATTGCGCTAAAATATTTCAAATCCCTCAAAATTTTTGGAATATCTTGAAAATATCATTAAATAAGAATGCCATATCAGTAAAATTATCAGAATCCTGATAGAATCCGTTAAAATATTTAAAAATTCCTTGGAATCTTTTTTAAATATCGTGAAGCCTAATAAATCCTATAAAATATTTATTTTCATTTTTCACAGGTCTCTTAGAATACATTAAAATAATTTTGAATCCTTTGAATTTATTGAAATCTATTGAAAATTCCTAGGAATATTTTGGTATGCCTTGAAATCTTAAACATCCTTCGCTATATTCCAAAATATTCCAAAATGTCTAAATTTTTTTAAAATACCATCAATTTATTAAAACCTATTAAAAATTTCTTAAAATATTTCCAATCTTCAGAAGTCCCTTAAATTTATTGAAATCCATTCAAAATTCTTAAAAAAATTTTAAATTTCTGAAATTTTTTTTTTGATTTTGAAATCTTCAAAAATACCTTAAAATATTTGTAATCCTTTGAACTCCCTTTAATGTATTTAAATTTATTTCAAATTTCTATAAATCTTTCGAAATATCCTAAAATATTTCAAATTCTTCAAAATCCCTTTAAATCTTGGAAAATATTTTAGGAATCCTGTGAAACAGCATTAAATTCTTGAAAATCTTTAAAATCCTACAAAAATCCTGAATTCTTTTGAAATTCTCTAAAATTTATAGAAATTTTGTAATATTTTTAGAAGTTTTCTATATTTATTGAAATCCCATTAAAATCTTTGGACACTTTTTCAAGTCCCTTGGAGTCGTTAAAAACAGCCTAAAACCTATGAAATCCTTTAAAATCCTTTAAAGTTTGAAAAATTCTTTGCAATCCTATTTTTGTTTAAATTTCTTCAAATCCCTCAAATTTTTCGAAATAATATTAAATCACATGAAATGTAATTTTATTCTAGTAATTGTGTATTTAATGAATTTTATCATGAAAAAAAAGAAAATGAAATCTAAGTCCTGGAAAATCAGATTTTATTGCAATTTTGACTTAAAAAAATCTTTAGATGCAATAAATTATAATTATGAAATAAAAGCTTCCTCTCATTCTCAAACATTTTTTCATGTTTCCGATTTTCATCTATATGCTTGAATTTCGCCTCTAGAGAAAATTGGGCCGGAAAATTATTGAAAGCCTAATATTTTTTTGACCCGAAAAAAATCCTGAAACTTTCGAAAAGAAACAATGGGAAATCAAAACAAAAAATTATTATAATTTGAAAAAAAAATTTCTATCCAACTTATTCAGCCGGAAAGTGATGAAGTTATTTAATGGAAATTTATAAATAAATTTATTAGTTTCTATAACCTACCAAATAATTCATAACAGAGCCAAATAATGCATGTATTTCTGAAAAAACTTTCTTTTCTCGATCTCTCTAGTAGCTTAATAGGAAAGCACCCGACCGGCAATCGGGAGTTCTGTGGTTCGATTCCCAGCGAAGCGAAAGGAGAAGATCTTTTTTTTTCAGAAAAAAAATTATTTAGTAATTTTTCTTCCATGGCGCCATCTAGTCTGAAAAGACGTTCAATATTTTCTGTCATTCTCTAATGATAATGTAGATTCCTTGAAAAATTTGATTTGTGCCATCTAGCAAAATAATGCGTGTATTTCTGAAAAAAGTTTCTTCTCTCGATCTCTCTAGTAGCTTAATGAAAAATCACCCGACCGGCAATCGAGAGTTCTGTGGTTCGATTCTCAGCGAAGCAAAAGGAGATCTTTTTTTTTCAGAAAAAAAAATTATTGAATAATTTTTTCTTTTATGGCGCCATCTAGTCTGAAAATACGTTAACTATTTGTTGTCATTCTCTGATGATAATACAGATTGCTATAAAAATTTAATAATTTTGGAATTATGATGGTGTTTATCTATGCTGCAGTGCATAAATCGAAATCGCAATTTATTATTCGGACCGTGAATAATCGTGGTGATTGAAACTGATATGCTTTAATATACACGAACAATTGTACTGAAATTAAAATCTGATACGAGACAAAAAGCAACGATAATAACAATAGAGGACTTATACAAATATTTAATAAATTTCCAATATTTTCACAAAATTTGAGAAATTAGGATTTTTAGTTCTGAAATTTAAAAAAAAACTATTTAAAAAAACAAGTATTAATGTGCAAATAACTACATTTTAATAAACAATGACGACTTTAAATATTTTTTTTTATTATTTAAGCTTAGGTTTTCTTATAAAATTTGTTGGAAATCAATAGAATTATTTTTGTATATTTTCTAAATAAATTAATCTCATATGTTAGTACTCTCCGCTGGAAAGCAGTATTTAAAAAATAATTTTGATCTAAAATCATAAAGTTTCGAAAAAGACCTAAAATTTCTAAACAGTTTAGATTATGTCAGTTTTTTTCGCTGAAAATTAGGATTCTGAATATTTAACCATTTGAGGTTATGTTAACGCTTTACACTCAAAATTGGTATTTTCAATAAAAAAATTATGAAATTTCAAAGATTAAAATTTTCTCAACAATTTTCGTTTTTCGAATTTTTTAATTACAAATTAACATTCTTAAAGAAAAATCATTATATTTGGAAGGTTAATTTATTCTTTTAAATTTTAGGTTATGTTAGAGCTTGACACTACAAATTTATATTTGAAAACAAATATTATTATATAATTTGAACAATATTTGCCATTTTGAACAATTTTTGGTTGTGTTATTGTTTTTTGTTGGGAATTATTTATAATTCCAATAAAAAATTATTCTATTCTTAAAGATATTGATTTTTCAACTTTAGTTAACGTTTTTATATTACATAGAAAAATGTAATTCTTAGCAAAAAACACATGAGATTTCAAAGAAGATTAGATATTTGCGAAGAATTTTAGGTTATGTTCCCACTTTTCAAAAAGGATTTACAATCTTAAACAATTTTTTCTCATCTCATTATTTTTAATCTAAAATTGTTATTCTTGATAAAAAATTATAAGCTTTCAAAGAATATTCATCATTTTTCAACTATTTTAGGTTATGTTGTTGTGTGTCACTTGAGATTTGTATTTTCAAACAAAAATCACTAGATTTAAACCCAATGATTCTGTTAATAATAAAATCTTATTTTTATTGGATATCAAAGAAGAATAAGTTTTCAACAATTTTAGGTTATGTTCTTTTTTTACATAGAAAATTGGTGGTTTCAGTCATAAATCTCTTCACTACTTTTTAACAATTTTAGGTTATGTTGGCGTTTTACACCGATTATCGGTATTTTTAGTAAACAACTCATTAGATTTCAAAGAAGATTAGACATTTTTCACAATTTGAGGTTATGCTCGCGTTTTTAATAGAGGGTTTACAATCTTAAACAATTCGTTCTTATGTTAGTGTTTTTGGGTCTGAAATTGCAATTCTAAATGAGAAATCAATAATTTTCAAGAATATTTATAATATTTAAACAATAATAGGGTTATGTTATTATAGTGCTTTTATCGGGAATTATTGCTATTTTCCATGAAAAATTATTCAGTTTTAAATTATATAACAAATTTAGGTTATGTTGTGTGCCGTCTACAATTTTTATTTTCAAACAAGAACCAATTAGATTTCAATCCAATGGGCTTGGTTTAAAATAATAAAATTCACAATATTGAACAAATTAGGATTGCGTCATTTTTTTTCGGAAATTGACATTTTTATTCGAAAATTATTAGATCAAAGAAGACTCAAGAGTGTGCAACAATTTCAGGTTATGTTCTCGTTTTTGGTTGGTAACTGTTATTTCAGAACAAAAATCTTCCGAATTTGAAGAAGATTTGGAATCTTTTAATCATTTTGGATTCTTGTCAAAAATGAGTAATTTATTTTTCAAACAACAACAAAAAATACATTTCAAAGATTTTAAAAAAGGTTCAAAACTACTGTTTATCTCTGAACATTTTTATTTTTAATTTAATAAAATAATATTTCAAACATTTCCAATAAGAATCACAACTTTCCAACAATTTTAGGTTACGTTCTTGTTTTACATCAAAAATTGGTATTTTTTTTACAAAAATCAGTACAATTTGAATAAGATTCGAAAATCTTATAACAATTTTGGATTATCTTTGTGTTTTTCGTCGAAAATTAGTACCTATGTTTAGTTGAGGAAAAATTATATTTTAAACATTTCAATGAAGATTTGAAACTTTTTAACAATTTTAGGTTATGTAGGTGTCTTACAACAAATATCGGTATTTTTAGTGAAACCCCATTAGATTTTCGAGAAGATTAGAAAATTTTCACAATTTAAGGTTATGCTCAAATTTTTAAGGGAAGTTTTACAATCTTTAACAATTTGCTGTTATGTTATTTTTTTTCAATAATTTCTATTTTTAATGAAAAATCAATAATTTTCAATAACATTCACTATATTTAAACAATAATAGGACACAATCCATAGTTGTTTAAACTTGTGAATTTTATCATTTAAAAAAATTATTGGATTTATTTGTAATGATTTTTGTTATTAAAAAAATCAGATGACATACAACAGCATAACCTAAATTTGTTGTAATTATTTGTTTGTTTGTGATTTAATTATTTTTTAGTGGAAATTTTTTATTAAAAATTAATTAAATTCCAAAGAATATTCTTAAGTTTTGAACAATTTTAGGTTACGTTGCTGTTATTATTTAAACAAGATTTAGAATTCAAAAAAAATTTTTTTTATCCAAGTGTTGTTTATTCTAGTATTTTCAAAAGAGGAATTATAATTTCAAACAATTTGTTGTTATGTTAGTATTTTTATCTATAATTGCTATTATTCATAAGAAATGAATAATTTTTAATATTATTTATAATATTTAAACAATAATACAGTTATGTTATGTTAGGGTTCATTGTCATAAATTATTGGCATTTTCAGTGAAGAATTATTATATTTTAAAGAATATTTACAATTTGCAACAAATTTAGGTTATGTTGTGTGTCGTCTGAATTACTTTCTTTTAAACCAAAATCATTATATATAAATCCAATGATTTTTTTTATGATATAATTTACAAGCTTGAAAAACTACGGATTTTGTTAGTGTTTTATCTCGAAAATTAAAAATTAATTAAAAAATAAATAAATTTCAAAAGATTCTTAATTTTTGAACGATTTTAGGTTACGTTGTTCTCAGTATTCAAACAAGACTTAGAATCGTTTTAAATTTTTGTATGATCTTGGTGTTTTTCGTCAAAAATTTTGATTTTTAATTTTTAAAAATTTAGGTTACTGTCGTATTTTTTTGAAAAAAATATATAATTTCAAACAAGTTAATGTTATGTTATTGTTTTTCGTCTAGAACCGCTATTAAAAAAATGAATATTTTCCAAGAATATTTACTATATTTGAAAACTATTTTCATAAATTATGAAAAATATTTTCCTTGATTTTCTTTTCTATCACTTTAAATAATAAATACTATCAAGTGAAAGACTTTTGCATGAATAATTTTATACTTTAATTTAAAATTTGCGTAAGAAAAAATAAAATAGTAGCGCGAGTAACGCGCGCTTTCTTTTCTAATTTTTCGTTTAAATATATGAAACGTAACAAAAAACATTCATCTGTCAAAAATTATTTTTGGTTCTTCACTAAAATTAAATAATTAAACTATTCTTTACAAACTAGATGATAGTTTTTTTTTTGCAATTTTTTTATACTTTTTGTTTCAATTTTCAAATACATCGAGATAAGTCGTAAAAATAATAAATACCAGAAGACCTGAAAGTGCTGAGAGTGGTAAATTTTTTCAAAGGAAATAAAAGACTTTGTGATAAAAAATTTATTTTGCAAATGCATGAACCCTCGTTTACGCCCACATCTGTGGCAATTTTAAGAGGGAAAAACTAGAAAGAAAAACAACGACGAGATCCAGAGGGTGAGAAAAAAGGTTGAATAGCAGCTCAGTATCCAGGGATTGGTCTGAAATTCAATGCCTTCAGGATTCGAAATTTCTCTTGGAAAAACTCATTTTCTTCTTAAAAATCGTTTTGATAAAAAATGTAACATATCAGATATATGCTCATTCATTAAAAATTAAAAATTTAAATAATTAATTAAATTCTTAGCTTCAGATACAAATGAAAAGTTTTCTAATTTATTAATTTATGTTAAACAAAAAAATGTCTTTTCTACTATAAAATATGGTTTTTTAACTGAATACTTGAATTTTTAACTAAATAATTAAATTTTCAACATAATAGTTGAAGTTTCGACCTAAAAATAGATATTCCAAATAAAAACTGTCATAGATTATACTTCAATAAAAAAACGTGAGACTGATGCATTTTTACACAACAAAAATTGAATTTTAAACCAAGAAAATGAATTTTTTTACAAAAAAAGGAGAATTTTCAACTAAGAAAGATCCATATTAAAAAATTGGAAAAGTTACATTTTCAGTTGAAAAATTAATTTTATACAAAAACAGACTTTTCCACTAAACAGTTAATTATTTTACCAAGGACTTCAAAAAAAAAATTTCTTACAAGTTAGTTTAACTTTCACCCATGTAATTGAATTTTAAATTTGAAAAAAAAAATAATTTTCAAAGTTTCAACCACAGAGATGAATTTTCAAATAAAAATATACCTCTTCAGGAAAAAAAAATTGTTAAATTCTCTACCCAATAGTTATATTTTTATCCCGAAATGATGAAAGTTCTCTTAAAACAGATGAATTTTTATTGAAAAAGAAAACCAATTTTTTTTTAATAGTTGAATTTTCATCCAGAAAAGATTCCAGTTGACTTTTCAAGATCAAAATATGTATTTTTCAACAAAAAATAAGTTTCCACGAACAAAATTGAAATTTTCATCCAAAAAGACGAATTTTTTCAACCAAGAGGGAAAATTTTTTAACAAAATAGTTCAATTCTCTACCAAAAAGCTAAATTTTTATCCAAGAAAGATAAAATTTGTACTAAAACAGATACATTTTTTATAAAAAAGGGACAAATTTCTTTCTAATTTGAAGTTTCACCCAGAAAAGCTTCTAGTTCATTTTTTGAAACCAAAATATGAATTTTGAACAAATAGTAAATTTTCTACGAAATAGTTAAATTTTTAACAAAATAGTAGAATTTACAACGAAAAGTATGATTTTGTAACAAAATAGTATTTTTTCAACCAAACAACTGTTTGGTAATAATTTTCTGTAATGATTTTTCCAAAATCGCGAAATAATTATAAGAAAATCATTATAGAAAAATATTTAAAGACCCATACTGAATTTCCTATAATTTGTTTATGTAATAAAAATAAAAAATAAAACCAATGTTAAATCCTTCTAAGTTTTAAATTATTTTTGAATCTTTCCAAAATTTTTAAATATTTCTAAAACTTGCTCGATTTTTTTTAGTGGGTGATATTCAGCATTGAAAAATCTAGCTTTAAATTTTGTAATTAAGATCAAAAAGAATTCCATTTTATCATGAATAGTTTCTGCAAAAAATAAGCAGGAAAAAGATTCATAATTAAAAAATAAAATTTCAAAGTAACCTCACTTTTCGGCGAATTAGATACAAAAATAACATAATGAAAAAAGAGGGAGAAAAAGAGAAAAAGTCAACCACAAGCCAACCTCGCACTTTTTCCTTTCTCCGTCTTTTTATACTATGAGGGGACCAAAATGTATCGAGGCCAATTTGGACCTCCTCATCAGGGATTACTTATAGGGAATAACTAAAGGTATAAAAAAATTAATATACTCGTAAAGAAAATATTTCAATCAGTATTAATAAAAAATTAATTAACTTTCATGCGATCAAAATTATTTATTGAAAAATCGATTGTTTAATAGAAAAGAATAAATACTGAAAAACTCAAAACATAAGGTTACACATGGCTATCAATTTAAAAAGGGACCTCTCAAGATATAACAAAGTATGGATATAGTAATCAATTGTTTAAAATAATTTTCTTTGGCTAGATGATAGAAAGAATTCTTTTCTAATAAACAATCAATTTTACAATAAATAATTTTGATTGCATGAAACTTGATTAATTTTTTTAATTAATACTGAATTGAAAATGTTCTTTACAAGTATATTAATTTTTTCATACCTTCAGTTATTCCCTATAAATAATCCGTGATGAGGAGGTCTAAATTGGCCTCGATACATTTTGGTGCCCTCGTTCATTTCTTTAATTTTTTATTTTTGTTACGAAAACATATGATAGGAAATTCAGTATAGGTCTTTAAATAATTTTCTATATTGAATTTCTTATAATTTTTTCGCGATTCTGGAAAAATCATTATAGAAAATTATTATAAGAAAATGCTGATAAGAAAATCAGTACTGAATTGGTTGGAGTAATTTTTTTTTGACTAGATAATAGAGTGAATTCTTTTCTATTCAACAATCAATTTCTCAATAAATAATTTTAATTGCATGAAACTTGATTAATTTTTTATTAATGCTGATTGAAAAATTTTATTTACAGGTATATTAATTTTTTCATACGTTTAGTTACTCCCTATAAATAATCCCTGATTAGGAGGTCTAAATTGGCCTCGAAACGTGTTGGTCCCCTCGTAGTATAAAAGGACGGAGAAAGGAGAAAGCGGTAATGGAATTTAAGTGAAAAAATTACAATAATATAAAGAATTTAAGTAAAAATTCACCAATTTGGAAAATTTAGAAGATCAAATATTTGAGTATAAGTTGTTGTAAATTTGAAACTAAAAATTTGGTTACATTTTTTTTCGTTAAAATAAAAGTTAGATATGATGAAAATAAAAACATAATTAAATTAGTTGAGAAATCTTAATTTCAAAAATTAATTTTATATTCTTTTTATTTAAATTAGTTACAAAATTCAAATTTTATTAATTTTTCGAATTACAGAATCCGAAATTATATAGTTATCTACCAGTTGGACCAACATAATGTTTGTCACAATTCAAACATTGAATTTTATATACATCAGTAAGTTGCAAATTATCCAATAATTATTTTCCTAATTTCATAAATTTATCAAATTTTGAATCAGTTCTTGAACGAGTTATAATATTGAAGACACTTAAGATCCTTTTAATTTCAAAATATAACTTTCCATGAATATTAATTTTTAATTAATACTCATTGAAAATTTTCCTGATGAGGAGGTCTAAATTGGCCTCGAAACATGTTGGTCCCCCCGTAGTACAAAAAGGACGGAGAAAGGAGAAAGCAAGAGCCGAAAAGTGAGGTTGCTTTGGAATTTCATTTTTTAATTATGAATCTGTTTCCTGCTTTTTTTTTGCAAAAACTATTCAGGATGAAATTGAAATTTTTTCAATCCTAATTAACAATTTTTTAAATAGAGACACTAAACGCATGGTTCTTTCCAATCTGCAGGGTTTGCTTATGAACCACCCACGAACTAGCTTTAAAATCTTCTATTTTCTATCGAAAGTTTAGGAAATCACTCAAAATATTTTCAATTTTCTCTTCTTTATTTTTAAAAATAAAAAATAATTAAAAATTTTTCCAATAATCTGAAGAATCTGAACAAAAGATGACACAGTGCTCTTTCTGTTGAAGGTTTCCTTTCCTTTAGGAAATGTTTCATAAAGCATAGACGAAAACGTCTTTTTTATTTTTCAACGCGATTTCAAAGAGGTCAGTATTATAATCAGACGAATCCCTGGGAATGTTAATCACCAGCATCACCAAGTATAAAAGAAGAACTCCAGTGAAAGAAATCCATCCGATGAGAATAGAGACATACTTCCAAGTCTGATTTTTTTTCGTTGGATTGATCAAAATTGCATCATCCTCAATGTCATTCAATCCAATGTAAACTTTCGGATCAAAAATATTCATCAAAAAAACTTTTCCTATTTTGCTCTTCAAGACGGAAGTTGCTGCAGATGTCAGGAACTTCGGAGCCTCCTTGTTCAGTTTTTGTAATTTGCAGAGAATGACTGTCAGTAGGAGTGTAAATCCAGCCAACATTAGGGAATTTTCATAAAAAAGTACTGCAAGATTTTATTTCGAAAATTAATTTAAATTTATAATATCAATATTATTTTATACAGGGATCACAGTGATTTAGTCGTTAAGTTTTAGGTAAAAAAGGGGGATTTTTTTCGAGAAAAAAAAATATTTCTACCCTCTTGATGTACAGATGGGACCGTATTCAAATTACGTACTTTTTGAAAATTCAGGAAAACTTTCTCCTGATGATTATTTTTTTAGTTACAAATTTTATTATTTGGTTGAAAATTTTAAAATTTTCTTTAAAAAACATTTTTTTCAAATTCAACTGATTTGTTGAAAATTCGTCTTTTTGGGTAAAAAATTCAACTATTTTTGTATAATATGAACCTTTTGTTCAAAATTTATATTTTGTTACTAATAGGTCAACTGAAATCTTTTTTGGATGGAAAAGTTTGTTTTTGCAAATTTGTCTTTTTAATTTAAAAGTTTATCTTTTTTAGTGGAAATATTGAATCTTCTTTGGACAAAAATGCAACTAATTTTTTGAAAATGTAATTATTTTCTAGAAAATTTACTTTTTGTTCAAAATTTGTATTTTTCTGCAGAAAAGTCTATTGAAATCCTTTTGGATGTAAACTCAACTCTTTTTTGAAAATTTGTCTTTTTAATTTTCAAAATTCAGCTGTTTTAGTACAATTTTTACTTTTCTTGGATAATGTAACTTTTTGATTGAAAATTTAACAATCTTGTTAAAAAATCATACTTTTGGTTAAAAATTCGACTATTTAACATAAAATTAACTTATAGTTTACAATTCATATTTTGATGTTGAGAAGTGAATTGGAATCTTCTTTGGATGAAAATTTAACTTTTTTTTTAAGCTTTTTTTTAATTCATCTGTTTTAAAAGAAATATTTCATCTTTCTTGAATAAAAATGCAACTGTCCGGTTCAAAATACAAATTTTTTTTGAAAATTCAACCATTTTTTTGAAATTTTTTTTTTATCTAGAAATTTATCTTAAAACAGATAAATTTCTAAATAAAAATCTGTTTTAAGATAAATTTCATCTTTCTTGGATAAAAATTCAACTGTTTTTGTATAATATGAACCTTTTGTTTAAAATTCATGTTTTGTTGATAATAAGTCAACTGAACTCTTTTTTTGGTAGAAAAGTTTTTCTTTTGGCAAATTTGTCTTTTTAATTTGAAATTTCTTTTTTTTAGTAGAAATATTGCATCTTTCTTGGACAAAAATGCAACTGATTTTTTGAAAAATTAACTATTTTCTAGAATATTTACTTCTTGTTTAAAATTTGTATTTTTTGTTAGGAAAGTCTATTGAAATCCTTTTGGATGAAAACTCAACTCTTTTTTTGAAAATTTGTCTTTTTAATTTAAAAATTCAGCTGTTGTTGAAAATTTAACATTTTTCTTAAAAAGACATTTTTTTGCAAATTCAACTGTTTTTTTTCAAATTCGTCTTTCTGGGTTGACGATTCAACTTTTTTCGTATAATATCGACCTTTTTTTTAAAATTCATATTTTGTTGCTGATAAGTGAACTGATATCTTTTTGGAATGAATTGTACTTTTTCTAAAAATTTGTCTTTTTTAATTTAAAATTGATCTTTTTTTAGTAGAAATATTGCATCTTTCTTGGACAAAAATGCAATTTTGCTGAAAATTCAACTATTTTTTTTTTGAAAATTTACTTTTTGTTTAAAATTTGTATTTTTCTTTAGAAAAGTCTATTGATATCCTTTTGGATGAAAACTGAAATCTTTTTTTGAAAATTTGTCTTTTTGATTCAAAAATTCAGCTGTTTTAGTAGAATTTTTACTTTTTTTGGAAAATGCAACTTATTGGTTGAAAATTTAACAATCTTGTTAAAAATCATACTTTTTGGTTAAAAATTCGATTATTTAGCAGAAAATTAACTTATAGTTTACAATTCTTATTTTGGTGTTGGGAAGTGAATTGGAATCTTCTTTGGATGAAAATTTGACAATTTTCTTAAAAAGACATTTTTTTGCAAATTCAACTGTTTTTTTTTCAAATTCGTCTTTCTGGGTTGAAGATTCAACTTTTTTCGTATAATATCAACCTTTCGTTCGAAATTCATATTTTGTTGCTGATAAGTCGAATGAAATCTTTTTAGGATGAATTGTACTTTTTCTAAAAATTTGTCTTTTTAATTTGAAAGTTTATATTTTTTTTTAGTAAAAATATTAAAAATATTGGACAAAAATGCAATTTTCCTGAAAATTCAACTATTTTTTCAGAAAAATTTACTTTTTGTTTAGAATTTGTATTTTTGTTTAGCAAAGTCTATTGACATCCTTTTGGATGAACACTCAACTTTTTTTTGAAAATTTGTCTTTTTAATTTAAAAATTCATCGATTTTAGTAGAATTTTTACTTTTCTTGGATAATGTAACTTTTTGGTTGAAAATTTAACAATTTTGATAAAAAGTGATACTTTTTGGTTAAAAATTTGATTATTTAGCAGAAAATTAACTTATAGTTTACAATTCTTATATTGGTGTTGGGAAGTGAATTGGAATCTTCTTTGGATGAAAATTTAACTATTTTTTTTTAAGTTTTATTCCTATTTCATGTGTTTAAAAAACAATTCAACGTTCTTGATTAAAAATGCAACTGTTCGGCCGAAAATACAACTTTTTTTTTGAAAATTCAACTATTAAAAAAAAAAAATTTTTTAATTAGAAATTCATCTGTTTTAAGATAAATTTCATATTTCTTGGATGAAAATGCAAATGTTTGGTTGAAAATAAAACTATTTTGTTAAAAAGTCATACTTTTCATTCAAAATTCTACTGTTTTGTGGAAAATTTAACTATTTTGTAGAAAATTCACTTTTGGTATAAAATTTACATTTCATTGTTAAAAAATGAGGTGAAAGCTTTTCTGGATTTTTTTGGAACTTTTTTTCTTTTGTCAACTTTGGATGAATTCAACTATTTTTAATTCGAAATAAAAATCTTGTTTGATTGGAATATACAACTATTGCATTTATCTTTTAAAATAATTTTTTTTCTGTTGGAAATTCAATTACCCCGCAAAAAATTGGACTATTTTCGTAATAAAAACTCTACAATTTTTTGGTAGAGAAAGCAACTATTTTCTTTAAATTTTGAACTTTTCGTTGAATTCAGTTATTTTGCTGTAAAATTAAAATATTTTTTGGCTGAACATCAACTACAACGTTTTTTTTTTTAAATTACAATTTTTTAGTTAAAAATTCATTATTACAGTTGCAAATTAAAATTGATTAATTTTTTTTTTTTTGAAGATTCATAATTGTGGTTTGAAAATTCAACTGTTTTCTAAAAAATGTGCCTTTTTGGCTTGGAAATTCAGTAATTTTTTTCAAAATTTTTCTCTATCGTCGATCTTGAATAGATTCAGCTTTTCCTAATTTAAAATAAAAATCTTTTTTGATTGAAGTATCCACTATTACATTTTTCTTTTTATATTCATATAAAATAATAATAATTATTAATTTTAAATTCATGATTTAATTTTTTTTTATTTCTTTCTTGACTGCAAAATCTTTTTGGGTTAAAAAATCAACTACTTGGCTAAAAATTGTACTATGTACATTATTGACAATTTCTTGAATTATTTTAAGATTCATCATTTTAGTTGAAAATTCATCCTTTCTTTTGGGTTGAAGATTCTTTTTGTTGGTTTAAAAATTCAACAGTTTAGTTTTAAAAAAATTTCTTTCTTGACTGCAAAATCTTTTTGGTTTAAAGAATCAACCACTTGACTAAAAATTGTACTATGTACATTATTAAAAATTTATTATTAAAATTTAAGATTTATCATTTTAGTTGAAAATTCATTCTTTTTTTTTTGGTTGAAAATTATTGTTGTTGGGTTGAAAATTCAACAATTTAGTTTTTTTTTAATTTCTTTCTTGACTCAGAAATCTTTCAGGGATTAGCTAAAAATTGAACTATATGCATTATTAAAAATTTATTGTTTTTGCATAAGATTCATCATCTTAGTTAAAAATTCACATCTGGTTGAAAATTTTCGTTTTTCGGTTGAAAAATCAACAATTTGATCAAAAGTTTGCTTATTTCTTAACTTTAAAATATTAATTGTTGGCTAAGAAATCTATTATTTTGTTAAAATTTCGTCTTTTTTGTATAAATGTAACTATTTTGTTGAAGATTTCTCTATTTAGGTTGAAAATTCAAGTATTTGGATGAAAATTAACTTCTTAGTTAACAATCTTTTTTTTTGAAAATATTTTCGGGTTAAAAATTCGTCTTTTTGGCACATGAATTTTATTTAAAGGAATTTATTCCCTATTTTCGTTAAAGAGCTCTTCGTTACCCCTAACTTTTCAAATTTCAAATTGCTATCATCAAAAAGAATTTTTTTAACCTCTTGTTTTCTAATTTTTTGAATTTCTGTTAATTATTTTTAAAAAATGAATCCAGACGTCATTAAAAAGGGGGACAATTGGGTCCAAAACCTCGATTTTTTCAGGAGATTTTTAAAATTTAAGGGATAAAAAGGGAACAGGCTGTGATCCCTGTTTTTATCATATTGTGATATTTATTTATGTATTTATAAATAAATATTGAATGGAATACGTACGAATAAGTGGGGTAGCTTGTCCATTATTTGGTAGAGTCCATTGAAGATTTAGAATGCAAGTAAGATGGCAAATAAAATTAACGCATACGATTATAAGTCGTTCATAGGAATTACATTCCATCCACAAAGCTGTGAGAGTCAACAACATTAGAGCTGAAAATAAATAAAATAATTTATTCAACAATTATTAACAATTTATTCATTGCTTCCTCAGAGAGGGAGGTCTTCAACGGTCCTTAAGTTTCCAATCTACTTTTTGATATATTTTTTATATTTAAACTACAGCAATATGATATCTAGAGTATTTGCTCGCGTCTTCGAGACGCATCGATCTACCTATTGTTGAACCTAATTTGACTCAGGAATAACGATTTATGAAAAAAAAAATGGTTCGTCTTTTTTATGTAAGAAAAAAACTTTTTTGGGATTCAATATACAGCAATACGATATCTACTCTATTTGTTCGCATCTTTGAGATGCAATGAGTGCTCTATTGTTATTTTATGAAACACCAGTTCCGGCTTATGAAATTTCAAAAAAGCGTGTGTTCTGTTTATGAATAAAAAACTTTGTTTATATTAGGAATGCTACAGTACTGTACCTGACATGTTTGTTCGCGTCTTCGAGACTCGTCAAATGACTTATTGACGAACTTTCTATGAGCTCTTATCATCTAGCAATACCGATATAGAAATTTGAAAAATATATTGTTCATCTTGTTTAAAAAAAGAAAATTTTTTAATATCGGGAATAGAACAGTGATGTATGTGCAATATTTGTTCGCGTTTCAGAGACTCATCCATTGTCCAATTGAAGAACCTTTCATGACCTACCATAACCTACCAATTTCGTTTTTAAATTTCTCAACAAAATTATTTATTTGTTTTTAAAATGATTTTTTTAATTGGAAATAGAAGAGAATTGTATTTGACGTAATTGTTCGCGTCTTCGAGACGTTTGGATCTATTCTTTCAGAGAAAAACCTCCGTCGAATTGGGTAGTAATTTCTTACAAGTAACTAAATTTCTGCAAAGTTACATTATTTGTAACATTCCGAGTAAATTTGCTCACATCTTCGAGATTCATTGAGTGATATATTGTTATTTTATGACACACCAGTCCCGATGTATAAAATATCAAAAAAAAACTGGTGTGTTCTGTTTATGAAAGAAAAATTATGTTCATACCCGGAATACTACAGTACTGTACCTAACATATTTGTTCGCGTCTTCGAGACTCGTCAAATGACTTATTGACGAACTTTCTATGAGCTCTTATCATCTAGCAATGCCGATATATAAATTTGAATAATATATTGTTTATCTTGTTTAAAAAAAAGAAAAATTTTTAATATTGGGAATAGAACAGTGATGTATATGAAATATTTGTTCGCGTTCCCGAGACTCATTCATTGTCAAATTGAAGAACCTATCAGGACCTACAATAAACTAACAAAATCGTTTCTAAATTTCTCTACAAAATTATTTAATTGTCATTGAAAGTATTTTTTTTATTGAAAATATAAAGGTATTGTATTATATGTAATTGTTCGCGTTTTCGAGACGTCTGGATCTATTTTTCCAGAGAAAAACCTCCCTCGAATAGGGTAGTAATTTCTTACAACTCAATTTCTGCAAAGTTACGTTATTTGAAACATTCGGAGTAACTTTGGTACTTTTTTAAAAAGTAACTTGTAACTTGACTTAGCTACGATATTTGAAATAACTTCGAATTTGAATTTTAGTTACATATTTTGTATTTTCAAAAAAAAATAACTTTTAACGAAAAAATATAATAGTTGATATTCAAAGCAAAAAAGATTATAATTTTAAATTCAAAATAGTTGAGAAAGAATAAAAATTTCAACCAATTTACTTAAATTTCAAACTAGAGATAAATTTTCTACAAAAAAGGTAAATTTTCAACCCAAAATTATGAATTCTTAACAAAAATATATGAATATTTAACAAAAAATATGAATTTTTAAACAAGGAAGTAAATTTCTAACTAGACACATAAGTTTTCATTAAAATAGATAAATTTTCAACAAAGCAGGTACATTTTCAATCAAACAGAAGAATTTTGAACTAGAAATGATGAACCTTCAACTGGAATAGTTAAATTTTAAGTTGAAAA
>CAKNXH010000813.1:1889-27156 GCA_932178445.1 Andricus quercusramuli | reverse complement strand
TTATAAACTGTCGGAAATTTCATTATTCTGGAATTTTTAAATTGGTTGACATTGGAAATTGTTCAGGAATTTTCATATTCGCTATTATTACAAATTTTTCAGGAATTTCATTATTCGGGCAATTTCCAATTCGTTCATATTATAAATTGTTCGGAAATATTTCAAATTCGTGCATATTATAAATTGTTCGGGAATTTTATGATTTGGAAATTTCTAAGTTCATTAATATTTTAAACTCTCGGAAATTCCATCATTCTGGAATTTGCGAATTGGTTGATATTACAAATTGTTCAGGAATTTTCATATTCGTTAATATTACAAATTGTTCAGGAATTTCAGTATTCGGGCATTTTCCAATTCATTCATATTATAAATTGTTCGGGAAATTTCAAATTCGCTAATATTATAAATTGTTCGAGAACTTTATCATTTGGAAATTTCTAAATTCATTAATATCATAAACTATTGGGAATTTCATTAGTCTGGAATTTTCAAATTGGTTAATATTATAAATTGTTCAGAAATTTCCAAATTCGTTAATATTGCAAATTGTTTAGGAATTTTATCATTTGGTCAGTTTTAAATTCGGAAATATTATGAACTGGCGGGAATTTTTAAATACGCTAATAGTACAAATTGCTCGGGATTTTTATTATTCGGGAATCCTCAAATTCGGTAATATTATAAACCAAACACTCAAAGGTTCAAGTGTTTGGTTAAATGAAACTGCTTTTGGTTAAAAATGTAATTTTTTTAATTCAACCATTTGGTCGACAATTTATCTTTTTAGATTGAAAATTCAATTATGTTGTTAAAAATTTTACTATTTCGTTGAAAAATCTTTGCTTTCTTGCTTGAAAGTTCAACTATCTCGTGTAAATTACAAATCTTTGGTCTAAAATTAGTATTCTTTATTAGTTTAGAAATCAATCATTTGGTTGAAAAATCACCTTTCTTGAATGAAAATGACCTTTTTTATTGAAAATTCATCTTTTCTGGTTTAAAAGGTGGGGGGACCCACCTTGTGTCGATGCGCGCGCTGTAAGCATGCGTGCGTCGTTGCACTTGCGCATCACGCATGCCAGTGTTTTTGTTTCCGAATGACATGAAAAATATTAAATTTCCTTCCAATAGTACAATTTTCTAATTAAAAGCAATATAATAGAATCAAACGACTTAAATATTTCGCGGAATATTGAGTATTCTAGCATGACGTCAACATCATGATAGGATAGGTGGAAATGTAAGAAAAGTTAGCATAGTTGGTATAGTTGGTGGATCAAATCGATCTGATACACTAACCTCAAATTTTGGATATTTTATTTTACGTTTATAATATTTTCTCCAAAAAGTCGTATACATTCCCATGACGTCATGCTAAAATACTCGACTTAAACTAACGAGAGCTTCCCGCTCTTCCGGCCACTTTTTAATTGGTCAGTCTTTGACATAAAAAATAAACAGTTACAAGTTTCATTCTTTTAAATTTAAATAAATTCAAGTTCTAACCTTTCGAAATTAGACAATTTTCAAAATAATAAGACTGAAAAGAATTTTTTCAATTACATATTCAATACACTATGAAGTCCTTACAATTTTTTATCAGAATATTTTCAATTTGGATTGAAAAATAATTAATTCTTGCTTCCCAGAAAAGTAATTTAGATTTGAGCAAAGAGGCAACGATCAAAATTAATTAAGAAATAAATAAAAAATAATGGAAGTAAATAAAATCAAAATCAAAAAATTCGTCAAAATTCGTAAGGTTGTCCTAGTTACTGAATAAGTCGTAATTTCGATCAAACTCAATCTCATTCCGCCCACACAAAGCGAGGATTCTTGTATATCAAAGAAAATCCAATAATCCTTGTAATACGTGGGTGTTATTGTTAAGGTAGTAGAGGATAAATATCAAAGGATCATGTTAATGAAAATTGATTTTTTTCATGTGAATATTAAAAAATAAATATTCAAAAAAATCAAGGATATTACAATAATGAATTCAAAATCGGGTATGATCCATAGGTCCCCTATTTTAGTTTTGTTGTTTTTATCATTTAATATAAACCTTGAAACTTTATTTTATTCACTTTATTGATTATTCAACTACTTGGTTGAATGTTGAACTACTTTCTCAAAAACTTATTTTTATGGTTAAACATTCATCATTTTATATTTCGTGTTAAATTTTTTGACCAAGTAAATGTCGTTAATAATTTTTTATGATAAATCATTTTTGTCTACTGGTCTAGAATAAATATTTTTAAATATTTTTTTTTTTTTGTGAAAAAAATGCTCTCTTACTTCACTGGGATCCGAACCTAGGTCTTTCAGATTTCTGGTCTGATGTTCTTACCCACTACGCTACGGAGAGACGAGATTAATTTTCTTCAGAACTTATTTCTCTGTTTGAATATTAAACTATTTTATTGAAAATTCATTGTTTTATTGAAAATTCATTGTTTCATTGAAAATTCATTGTTTTATAGAGTGAAAATTAACTGCTTTAACTGAAATATTAACTTTACTATTTTTTGTCAACAACTTATCTTTTTTATTTGAAAATTCAACCATTTGTTTGAAATTTCATATATTTGATTACAAATTCATCTTTATGGGTAGAAAATAAATCGTTTTGGCTGAAAATTCTTCTGTTTGGTGAAACTGAATTGTTTTTTATTCAAAACTGAAATATTTTTTGGTTTAAATATCATTTTTTTCATTGAAAATTTAACTGCTTGGTTGAAAGCTTAACTGCTCTGTTAAAGAATAATTTTTTTGGTTGAAGATTCATGATTTCAGTGGAAAATACATTTTTTTTTGAAAATGGGACTATTTTGTTGAAAATTCGTTGTTCATTTGGTTTAAAATTATTTTTTTTTCTGATGAAAATTCTATTATTCAATTTTTGATTATATATTGATGTTTTTTAGTTCAAAATTTAACTGTTTAGTTGAAAATTACTCTTTTATGGACAATTTTAACTTTTTGGTTGGAAATTGGTTTTTTTTTGGTTTTTTTTTTTTTTAATGAATAATTCTTTAGTTGAAAATTTGAGTTTAGGGTTAAACTTCTTGATTAAAAGTTCATTCTTTTGTTTCATGATTCCTCTTTTAAGTTACAAAATTATCCGTTTGGTTGATAATTTAACAATTTTGTTGAAATTTCGATTTCATTGTTGATTATTAATCCGTCTTAGTTGAAATTTAAACTTTTTGTCGGAAAATTAATTTTTCTTTCAATTCAACTACTTGACGAACTCCTTTCTTAAAAATTTATTTTTATGGATAAGGATTCCTCCTTTCAGTTAAAAATTCATCTGTTCAATTGAGGATTCAACTATTTTGTTGATTACTCTATTTATGTCGAAAATTGATCTTTCTCATTTGTAAATTGATCTTTCTCATTTGTAAATTGTACTTTTCGGTTGAAAATTTTTGTATTTTCGGCCGTTTTCTGCAGCTTCCCTTTCCCCCGGCCAAATATCCGAGCAAACTCGAGTTCTTCCAATAAAGTCGGATGCAGCCGCCGGTCTCATTGTAACTAAATTCACACTAGCAGCGTTGTGACTCGTGTAAAGACCTCTGTTTCACCGGGGTCTTAAAATAAAAAGGCATAGTGCACTACTTTTTAACCGCGGTGCTACCAGACTCAAATTTACCTGCCTTACAAGAAAATAATAATAATGAATACAAAAATTTATAAAATGTGCATATAGACAAAAGTTGTACTTTCCTGTAATCAATGTGAATAAAAAATTTCTAAAAAAATTGAATTTATACCCAATTTGTCCACCTTGATGTGAAATTCAATTCGGTGCTGTCTTTTGTCCACGATCCCAGTTGCACGTCACAATATTGAACGTCATATGGCCATGCAGTATATTCCGTATGACACCTGACTGTATAAACTATAGATGATTGACAATATACAGAGCCGGTAGAAAATAATAAACAATGAGTTGAGGAAGGCTTTTGATCCAGACTGAAATCTCCACTGCAAAAAAAAAATATTACTATGATTATCATCACTCAATTTCAAAAATTAAATTTATTTCAATCAGGGATTTAAGGCCATGTGACGAGAGGGTCACGTGACCGGATTCCTACCTTACCGACACTCTTTTTATTTGTAAACTTATGTTCACACGAATAGCCACATCGAGTTGAAATTTCGGGATAAAAAATAAGAAGCACTAAGAAATGCGGCTCTGATCCTAAATGTTAATAATTATGAAAAAAGAAAAAAAAAGTTATGGACAAAAAATTTTTTTTTCATGATTATAAAAATTTAGGGCCAGAGCCGAATTTCTTAGTGCTTCTTATTTATTATCCCAAATTTTCAACTCGATGTGGCTATTCGTGTGAACAAAAGTTTACAAATAAAAAAAGTGTCGGTAAGGTAGGAATCCGGTCATGTGACCCACTCGTCACATCGCCTTAAATAATTTTCTTTAAACAAAATCGATTATTAACCTTTTATATAATATACATTAATTCTATAGCACTCACGATGTATGTACTGAAATATCTGGTATCCATATGTCAGATTCAGAGATGTGAATTCCATCTTCAGATAGATTAAACTTTTCGTTATCCCACACTAGACGATCGTCGCTCCATTCCTAAAAAAAACTCTTATTATATAATAGGATGCTTTGTTTATCTTGATATAGCGAAATATATCACGAAATATGCATCGAAAGAAAAAAATGTCGGTTTGTTTGGGTTCGTTAGTACGGGTTGGTTAGTTTGGGTTTGTTAGTATGGGTTGGATTGCTCATGTTCGTTATGTTGCTTACGTTCGTTTAGGTTGGGTTTGGTATCTCAGTTCCGTTTATTTGGGTTGCATTGAATCTCTCAGTTTCTTTGAATTGGGTGGTTTGGTTGTGCTGCTTACGTTCGTTCGGGTTGGAGTGAATGTGTTTCTTACGTTAGCTTTGATTAGATGTGTTGGTTACATTCGTTTCGGTTCGCTTTGTTGATTGCGTTCATTTGCTTTTGTTGTGTTGGTTCGGTACATTTGGTTTGATCATATTGGTTGCCTTCGTTTGAGTTGGAGTTGTTGGTTACGTTCGTTTGGGTTTTCCTGATTGTGCAGGTTAATTTTTTTGCATGGATTGGATTGGATGTGTTAACCAAAACTGTTATCAAACCCAAACAAACGTAACCAACAAGACTAACTCATACGAATGCAACCAATAGGGCCAACCCAAATGCATTTAATCAACAGAACACAATAAAATCAACGCTCTCAACAAAGCGAACCGAAACGAACGTAACCAACACATCCAATCAATATGAACGTAAGCAACACATTCATGCCAACCCGAACAAACGGAAGCAGCATAACCAAAACATTCAAATCAAAGAACCTGAGAGACCCATTCCAACCCAAACGAACGTATCTAAGATACGAAATCCAACCAGAACGAACGAAAGCAGCATAACCAAACTATCCAAATCAAAACACCCTAAGAGGCCCATCCAACCCAAACGAACGTAAGTAAGATACCAAATCCAACCCAAACGAACGTGAGCAACATAACGAACCTAATGAAACCAACCCGTACTTTCCAACCCGTACTTTCCAACCCGTACTTTCCAACCCGTACTTTCCAACCCGTACTTTCCAACCCAAACGAACCGACCGTTTGTCTTCTTTATCTTTCGTTTGGAAGCGCGTTCCGGATCGTTCCGGATCGGGAATTTTTTTTTCAAATCAAACTTACATATTTTTTCATTCAGAATCTGAATCTGCAATAAAAAATATAGGTTCCCATTTGAAATTTCAAAATTACTTCCCCCCCCCCCTTCTGCCCTAGGGGGTGAGGTGTGGGGTGGATTTTAGCGGAAATTTAATTGTAAATTAAAATTTTTGAAGTTTTGCTTACGGTAAAAATCAATTTTCGGTACTCGTAAAAAAAATTACCGGTTCTGATAATAGGAGTGCTTTTTTTTTAATTTCAATTCATCAAAATTTTTTATTTGAAATATTTTAAAATATGTTCAAAGAGAATATCGAATATTTTAAGAGCATTTTTTATTTTGCAGAATTTTATAAAATTTTAGAAAACTTGGAATCTCTTCAAAAAATATTTCGATGTTTTAAAAGTTTTGAAAATATTTGATAAAAATTTAAATTTTGAGTTGATTTCAAAAACTTCAAAACAAAATGTAGGTTTGTAAAGATTTCGAAAAAAAAAATCAGAAGCAGAATAGTTTAGAAATTTAGAAATATAAATTCATATTTTTTTTAAGGTAATTTTAGAAGAATATTTAAAAAAATCAAGTTTAAAAGATGTTGAGGAATCTTATAAGTTTTGAAGAGATTAAAAATATTTTCTTTCACATTTCATTCAGATATATAGATTCAATCCATTTTTCCAAAATTTTATAATTTTTGAGAAACGAAAAAAAAATGAAAAATGTCTTTTTTTAACTCTTTCCTTAATCCTCAAAAAATAGAATTCATCATTTCTAGAAACTTTTCAGACATGTCTGAAATCTTCAAAAATCTTTTAGGATTTTTTCAATTGTGTGAAAATTCATCTTTTTATTTTAAAAATTCATCTCTTTTAGGAAAAGTTTGTTCTTTTTTCTTTAGAAATGCATTTTTTTAGTTGAAAATTAATCTCTTTTGTCTGAGGATTCAACCGTTTTGTTGAAATTTTTTTCAATCGATTCAACTCTTTTGGGCTTGAAATTAAAAAATTTTTAGTTACCATATCAACTATCACATTTTTTCAAAAATTCTTCTGTTTTCATTGAAAATTTAACTACTTTGTTAAAAATTGAATTCATCATTTTAGTTAAAAATCATCTCTTTTGTTAACAATTATCTTTTTTGTTGAAAATTCAAACTTTCGTATCAAGAAATTAAATTATTTATTCATTTATATATTATATTAGTCTTTTTTAGACAACAATTAATCTTCTTTTGTTAAAAATACAAATGGTTGAAAATAAATCTTTTTGGTTGAGGATTCAACTATTGTGGTTAAATTCTTTTTTATTAATTCAACTCTTTTTGATTAAAAATTAAAATCTTTTTCACTTAAAATATGAAAATTTTTCGTTAAAAATTTATCTTTCTTCTTTAAAAATTCAACTACTTGGTTAAAATTTGAAATAACTTTGTTAAAAGTCATTTCTTTTATCAACAGTTAACTTTTTTGTTGAAAAATCAAACTTTCAGATTAACAAATCAAATTATTTCGTTGAAAATTAGTCTCCTTTGGAAAATACTTAATTTTCTTTACTTAAAAATTAAATTGCTTAAATATGAATTTTTTTTATTGAAGATTCAACTATTTTGGTTGAAATTTTTTGTATGAAATAAACTCTTTTTTATTAAAAAGTAAAATATTTTTCAGTTGAAATATCGACTATTACTTTTTTCATCTTTTTTGGTTGAAAAATTTAATATTTTTTTGAAAATTAGCTTCCTCGTGCAAATTTTGATTTGACATATCTGAAATCTTCAAAAATCTTCTTGAGTTTCCTCAATAATCTCAGAAAACTTATATTGATATAAAATTGAGAAGAAATTAACATAAAAAATAAATAGATATTCGAAATTTTTGTAAATTTAAGATCTATTTCTGTGCTTTGTTTATATTTCTCCAAATTAATTCATTTATTTTATTAAATAATCCTAATTGTACTCACAGTTACTGTTCGACAATGGAGTTCAAGTGTGTTAGTCATCTCACTCTGGAGTAAAAATATAATAATTATAAATAAACATAAAATATTCATAAAGGATCTAACTTTTTACTCAATTTTTGAAAAAACTTTCTTACAAATTCAATCGTCTTTGGATATATCATCAGTCCAATTGAAGTCTTATTCGCACACGGTGGACTTGAAACGTCATAATTATCGAATAGGTAATTTCTGAGTTTTTTTTCTTCAGCTTGAACAGTATTTTCTTTACAATCAATTAAAAGACGATCTTGTTCTGATAAAGCACACGCGATGCTTAACAAAAAAGTTGGAAAAATTATTTTATAAATCCACATGGTTGATTCTGAACACTGAATTTTAATAGACTGACTGCAACGTCTAAAGAGGAACGATTCACGCCCATAAAATCTGAATCTGAAACATCAGACTTGTCCCAAGGGACCATCGATTACAGTTACTCATTGCTATCAAAATCAAATTTTTTCCAATTTAAAAATATTTATTTAGAAACGTCAAATTTATTTTTTTTAAACACGAAGTCTTTACAAAAAAGTGTTAAATAAAATGTTTTAAAAGTGTTTTTTTTAAATATTTTTATTAATTTATTTTTTCAATTATTATTTTTTTCCAAACTTCACCCTAGTGAAAAAAATTTTTTCAAAAAATACAGATAAATAAAACTATTTTTACAGGAATCTACAAATAAATATAATAAATTACAACAAAAATTATAGGAAAATACAACTTTTTTATATTATTGAGACAAATGTTGTATCTTTTTTGTATTTTCACATCTATTTTTGTATTTTATTGTAGTTTTAATTTTCCATAAACATTCACGAAAAATTACAACTACAAGAATCTACAGGTATTTACATGTTTTGCAGCAGCTGTTGGATAAATATTAATTTTTTGTTGTTAAAAATGGAACTATTTGGTTGAAAATCTATGTATTTTATTAAAACTTAATCTTTTTTGCTAGAAAATTAATCCTGTTCGTTAATAAAAAATTTTTTTATTGAAAATTCAACTTTCAACTGAAAACTTGACTATATCATGTTTGTTTGAAGATTAACTTTCTTCAGTTGAAAATTCAACTATTTGTTTGAAAATTTATGTATTTTATTGAAGCTTTGTTTTTGTGGCAGAATATTAAACTTCTTGGTGACTAATTGACCATTTTGGTTAAAAAATTCAAAAATTCTATTAAAAATTATAATATTCGGTTGAAAATTCATGTATTTTGTTAAAAATTATTATGTTTTGATATAAAATCAGTTTCCTATTGAAATTTAATTTTTCTTAAGTTTAAAATTAGTTTTTTTTTTTATTGAAAATTAATTAAAAATTAATTAAAATATCTTTTTTCATAGTCACTTAATTTTTTTTTTGTCAAAAAATTCATTTGCTTGGTTGAAAATGTAATTATTTCGTTGAATATTTATTTTATTTGCTTCAAAACTTATTTCTATAACTGAAACTTAAACTATTCTATTTTTTGTAAAAAATTAATCTTTTTTACTTGAAAATTAATCTATTTCGTTTAAAAAATTTTTTTTTTGTAGAAAATTAACCCTTTTGGTTAAAAATTTCATTAAAAAATCAAATATTCAGTTGGCAATTCATGCACTTTGTAAAAAAATTATTCTTTCTTGGTAGAAAATTAGTTTTTTTCCAAATTGAAAATTAATTTTTCTAACTAAAAATTTAACTATTCCATTTTTCCTCAACATTTTTATTCCAAAAGACCTTTAATCTTTTTGGTAGAAAATTCATCTGTTTGGTTGAAAATTTAACTATATCGTTGGAAATTTATTTTATTTAGTTAAAAACTTATTTTTCTAGTTTGAATTTAAACTGTCCTATTTTTCTTTTGTTGAAAATTAGTGTTTTTATTGACGATTGATTTTTTCAGCTAAAAATTTAACTACATTTCTTGTCAATTTTTTTTTATTATTATTTCGTTGAAATTTTATTGGCCTAAAAACTTATTTCTCTAAATGAAAATTAAACTTTCCTATTTCTTGTTGAAAATTGATCTTTTTTATTTGGAATTTCATCTATTTTGTTGAAAAATTGTCGTTTTAGGTAGAAAATTAACCTTTTTGTTTAAAAGTTTCATTAAAAATTAAAATATTTGGTTATAAATTCACGTATTTTGCAATAAAGATATTCTTCTCTGATAGAAAATCAGTTTTTTTCAAATTAAAAATTAATTTTTTCAATTAAAAATTTAACTATCTAATTTTTCCTCAACATTTTTATTCTGATAGACCTACAATCTTTTTGGTTGAAAATTCATCTGTTTGGTTGAAAATTTAACTATTTCGTTTAAAGTTTATTTTATTTGGTTAAAAAACTTATTTGTATATTTTTTAAATTAATTAAATAATTTATTAATTTTTTTAACTAAAAATTTAACTAAACCAATTGAAAATTTAACCAAATCAATGATTTTTTAATTGTCATTTTTTATTCAAAAAAATTGTTTCAAATGTTTTTTAATATTCGCTTAAAATTAATTAATTCTTCAAAATAAAGAAACATCGTATAAAATTTTTTTCGCGAAATTGAGAATTTTTTTTTACTTTCTTAAAACCTTTAAAGATCCTTGAAAAGCTTCAACATTTCATTTCAAAGCCTTCAAAAATATATATTCAGTTTGAAAAATAAATATAAATAAATAGTGGATTAATTTTTTATGCAAATCATTATTTAAAAAAATAGGAGTTTTCCCCAAAATACATGAATTTTCTACCGAATAGTTCAATTTTCAAACTACAATAATGAAGTTTAAAACAAACAAATTAACTTTCTACCAACAAAAAAATTTTCAATTAGTTAATTTCACCAAAAAATAGGAATTTTTAAGAAAATAGGTGAATTTTTCACCGAAACTTCAGCCACGAAGATTAATGTTTGTCAAAAACGACGAATTTTGGAAAATGAAGAAATTCAAAAAAATGTATTGCATTTTTAGGATGAAATGTGAATTATCTACAAGAACAAAAAAATTTCCAACCCAAAAATATAATTTTTCCAGAAAAAAAATTAATTTTCCACAAAATATTTCAATTTTCTTCCAAATAGTTGAATTTTCTTCTAAATAGTTGAATTTTCAATCAAAAGTGATGCATTTTGAACCAAAAAAATTAACCTTCTACCGACAAAATAGCTGAATTCTGAACCAAAAAGATAAATTTTCAACAAAGAAGATTAATTTTCTACCCAAAAAGACGAACTTTCTACAGAATTCATGATTTTTCTGCCGAATAGTTGAATCCTCAACTTATAAAAAATGAATTTTGAATCAAAAATAAAATAGTTGAATTTTTAGATTGATGGATTAATTTTTAAACAAAAAAATGAATTTTTAGATAGAAAGTTAAATTTCCAACCAGAAATGGATCTTAAAGAATATTATTCAAGGAAGTAATTGAACTTTTATCCAAGTGGTAGAATTTTCAATAAAACGAAATTAATTTTTAACAAAATAGTTACATTTTCAACCAAATAGTTGAATTTTCAACCAAAAAGATGTATTTTTCAGGCAAGAAGACTAACGTTGTGTCAAAAACTATGAATTTTCAATAAAAAACTTGATTTTTTTTCAAATGTGTTGAATTTCAAGGATAAAATGTGAATTATTTGTTGAATTTTCAACCCAAAAATATAATCTTTCCAGAAAAAAGTTAATTTTCTGAAAAATAGTTCAATTTTCTTCCTATCAGTTTCATTTTTATGAAAATTGTTCAATTTCTAACCAAATATTTTAATTTGCAGCCAAAAGTATGAATTTTCATTAAACAAGATTAAATTTCAACCAAATAGTTGAATTTTCAACCAAGAAAGTTGAATTTTGAATAAAAAATATTAACTTTCTACCAACAAACGAATTTTCAACTAATTTACTTTAACTAAAAAAATTCCAATTTTCAACAAAATAGTTGAATCCTCAACCAAAAATATGAATTTCCAACAAACAAGATTAAGTTTTTTCCCAAAAAGACGAATTATTAGCAAGATACATGCCAACCAAAATTTTAAAACAAAATAGATGGAGGATGAAATTTTTACTAAAACAGATGAATTTTCAAATCAAAAAATCAAATTTAAAAAAAAATTTGAATTCTCATCCACAAAAAGATTTTAGTTTTACTATTCAACATCGAAAAATGAATTTTAAACAAGAGGTCAATTTTCTACAAAAATTCTAAATTTCTTAACCCAAAGAAGCAAATTTTCAACAAAACAGTTCAATTAAAAAAAAATTACTTTTTAACAAACTTGTTGATTCTTCACCCAAATAGTTTCATTTCTATCTAATGAAAATGAAATTTCTACTAAAACAGATGAATTTTTAAATCATATTTAAGAAAAATGTGAATTTTCATCAAAAAAAGATTTTAGTTCGACTATTCAATATCGAAAAATGTGTTTTAAACAAGAAGTTCAGTTGACTTTTCAACACCAAATTATGAATTTTAAACAACACATAAATTTTCTATGAAATAGTTGAATTCTCAGCCAAAAAGAATGACTTTTTAAAAAAACTGTTAAATCATCAAACAAATAATAAATTTTATAGCTAAAAAGATAATCTTCATGAGCAAGAATTTGGAAGAAAAAAAGTAATATAAATATAAATACAAGACAAATAAATTACTAACCAGAATATTATTTCAGGGTTACCGCAAAACTTCTGAAAATTCCCTAATTTTCTATTTTTCCTGCCCATTAATAATTAACCCTTGGTATACACACTATAGTTATTTAACGAGGTATACACACTGGGTTAGGTTCACCCGGAAAACTTTAACAGCTTATATCTTCGTTCCTAATCGAACAATTTTGCCTCTTTTTTCTTGATTTTTATAGAGAAAATCCTCAAGAATTGAACAGTACGGGTTCGAAAGTGGTGAATATAGAAAAACATATACATATTCTTAAATAAGCAAAGAAATCTTTAAAGTTTTTGTGAAAAAATCACTTTTTTTCTAAAAGGCTGTTGTTTACATGAAAATCAAGATAAATAGGCTCAAATACTGTTAAATGGAAAGTTCAAGATTTGTACAAATTTTTGCAGTGTGCTCCTTACACATAGGTCTTTCGCATTCCAAGCATTTATGAACACGGTGAATTTTAGCACGCGTTTGCATTTTGATAAAGCAGTTGCAAAAAATAAATGATTTTTATTGGTTTTTTGAATTAAATAATATCATAGCGCGATAGGACGATGATCGTCACACACACACACACAAAATATACTCAGGCACACGAATTAGACTTTTTACTTTCAACATAAGCTATGAACACTACAAGTATACAAATAAAATAAGATTAACTTACATTTAGATTTTTCTCTTTTTCTGGATTTTGTAACACCATATACACACTGGGTGAAAAATACCCGAAGAAAAAGTTTCGAAGTGCGTCCTTCGGCAGTTTTTGAGACGCTGAAGCGGGTAAGGCAGCTCTGCGTAGTGCAGGCCCATTACCCCCCCCCCCTCCTCCCCTCCCTTGGGTACAGACCCACATTTCTTCTTGTTTCGAAATAACAGATCATGCAAAATCGCGCTAGGTTAGCGTATCCCAGTGTGTATACCAAGGGTTAAATAACGAAATCTTAAACTTATAAGATTTTTAACCTAGAATCTTTTATGAATCGAATAAAAGAATCAATTTTAAAGTAAAATTCAAATATTTCAACTTTATTCTGCTTGACAGTTATTCAAAGTTAACACTTCAGTTGTAGAAATATTATAGTTTCCTATAATAATTACTTTCTAAAGGGTATATTCAATCTATAAAATTAAATTAAATGAGAAAAATATCTCCTTTCGCTCCGCTAGGATTCGAACGCCAGGTCAATGAATTGCCAGTCAGGTGCTCTACCACTAAGCTACTAGAGAGATCGGAAGAAGAATCCTTCTATGGAAACACGCTTTCTTTTGCAAGATGTTATGTTTCGATACAATTCAATTTTACCAAAGAATCTGTATTATCATCGGAGATGGTAACGACCAATCAAAAGATTGATTAAAAGATTGTAAGTGAAAATTGAAAGATTAGAGTCTTGTATTATAACATAACATTTTGCAAAAGGGAGCGTGTTTTAGAAAAATGATTCTTCTTCCGTTCTCTCTAGTAGCTTAGTGGTAGAAAACCTGACCGGCAATCATTAGTTCTGTGGTTCTAATCCCAGCGGAGTGAAAGAAGAAGACCTTTTTTCTGAATGAATTTTATTTAAAAAATTGTCAATATCCATCTAGTCTGAAAAGACGTTAAAGATTTTCTGTATTAGAGGCGATAACTTTTATCGATATTGTAGATTTCCATTTCCACGGTGTGTGAAGAAATTTCTCTTCTGATTGGTAGTTACCATCTCCGATGATAATGCAGATTCCTAGTAAAATATTCAATCTAATTAACCGAAAGCTTGATACTAGTACAAGAAGCTCAGAAAAGAAAAAAATTAACATCGACCTTGTTTCTTCGCGTTACAATCGAGCATTATGCCATTTAGTCAGATCCATGTACAAGTCGTTCGGGTTTCTACAATAATTAGCCGCTAAATTTTTTGCAAGACTAAAAGGGAAAAAGCATTATTACGAAGGTAAACTCAGCTATCTGGGGATAGTTTTCCTACAAAATGCCATGGCCTCGTCCTCGAGAAAATCGCACGAAAGAACAAATGCATTTTCACGTCTCGTGAACTAAATGTGAGTTTCCGTGGGTTTTCTATCTCCAGCATCAGTAAAAAGGATCGTAAAGATGGAAAAGAACGGCATCGTTGAGTCAGAATGGAAAAACTTTTAAAGTTTAGTGTCGACAAGTCTACTGAAGATGGAATTATTTATGTTGAATTAGTTTCTTTTTCGTATTTTTCAAGGAATCTGTATTATCATCAGAGGATAACAGAAAATATTTAACGTCTTTTCAGACTAGATGAAGATATACAAGAAAAATTATTTTAAATAACTTTTTTTCTGAAAAAAGATCTCCTTTCGCTCCGCTGGGAATCGAACCAGGAGAGCTGCTGATTTTCGTTCAGGTGCTCTCCCATTAAGCTACTAGAGAGATCGAGAGGAGAAACTTTCTTTAGAAATACACACATTATTTTGCTAGATCGTACAAATCAAATTTTTCAAGGAATCTGTGTTATCATTAGAGAGTATCGGAAAATATTTAACGTCTTTTCAGACCAGATAGAGCTATGAAAGAGAAATTATTTTGAATAATTTTTTTTTTCAAAAAAGGATCTTCTGTAATGCTCAGACACATTCCTTGAAAAATTTTATTTGTTCCATCTAGCAAAATAATGTGTGCATTTCTGAAAAAAGTTTCTTCTTTCGATCTCTCTAGTAGCTTAATGGAAAAGCGCCTGACCGGAAATCAGTAGTTCTGTGGTTCGATTCCCAGCGGAGCGAAAGAAGATCTATTTTCAGAAAAAAAAATTATTTAAAATAATTCTCTTTGATAGTTATTTATAATTTTCTTAGCAATCGTTTCCAGTATCGTCTACTCTGAAAGAAAAATTTCTTAAGAAGAAAAAAAAATTTTCGTTTCTTATAAATCTACTTCTATCACAGCAGAATAAAATTTTGAAAATTGAAATGAAATGAAATTTCTTTTTTCAAACTTTGCCGATTACTGGTCTAATAATTCTTTTTTTGTGAAACAAGAAAAAATCCACCTCCTTGGTTGGAAATTCAACAGTTTTGTTGGAAATTCGTTCTTTGAGTTGAAAATTCAACTACTTCCGTAGATCTACTTGCTAATTAAAATTCACATTTTGGCACTGAAAAGTAAAACTGGAATCTTTTTTGAATAAAAATTGAACTATTTTAAAAAAACTTTTTTAAAAAAATTTAAAAAATTATTTAATTTTTTTTTTAATTTAAAAAAATTTTAAGAAACTTTAATTATTTTGTTGAAAATCGACCTTTTTTTGGAAAATTAAACTGTTTTGTTGGAAACTCAACTATTTCTTATAAAATTTACTTGTTTAAAATTCATATTTTAGTGTTGAAAAGTCAAAATTAAATCCTTTTCTGTATGAACATTGAACCATTTTTTTCGAAAAATGAAAATTGCCAAAAGAAAATAAAAATGCCGAAAATTCGTGTTGCTGAAATTGTTATTCTCCAACTTTAAAATTCTCGAAATCAGTAACTTCCCGATTTTTTTACGGAAATATTAAAATTTGGCAATTGAAAATTAAGGTTTTGAAATTTTGGCAATAAACATTTTTGGTAATTTTTATTTCAATCGTGAATTTTCCGAAAATTCGTATTGCTGAAATTGTTATTCTCCAATTTTAAAATTCTCGAAATCAGTAATTTCCCGATTTTTCTGCGGAAATATGAAAATTCGGCAATTTACTATATTTGGAAATTTGAAAATTGAGGTTTTGAAATTTTGTCAATAAACATTTTTGGTAATTTTCATTTCAATCGAGAATTTTCACGTTTCAGAAAAATTCCTGAAAATAAATACCTCATGTAAAATCTAAAATTATTTTTCCAGAAGAAAAAACTATTAATTTGTTTCAAGAATTTGAAAATTTGGAAATTAGCTATTTTTTTTAATTTAAAAATTTGGCTATTAATTATCTTAAAGAATTCGACACTTCGGCAATTCATTATTTTCGGGATTTTGGAAATTCATTAATTTACTACTTTCAGAAATTTAAAAATTTGTGTTTTAAAATTTCGGGAATAAAAATTTTCGTCGGCTCTATTTTCTTTCGGGAATTCAAAAATTTGGCAATTTACTATAGTCAGGAACTTGAAAATTCGGAAATTTAGAAATTTCGGGAATTTGAAAATTCCACGAATTTTCATTTTTCTGGCAATTTCTGTTTTGGTGACTATACTTAAAACTATATATTTGAAGAAAAAAAACAATATAATATAATATAATATAATAATATTCCACAATAATTTGCGTAAAATTGAAAAATGTTTTTATTACGTTAATCATCCAGATTTAAAAAATGTAAAATATTTTAGTTTTCCATAACACCTTATAGATTTTTACAAAAAAAAAACTAATAATAAGAAGTTATTAAAATTTTCGTATTGTAGAAATTTGGACTTCGTTTTTTTTAATTTTCTACAAGAAAATACAAGAAAAATTAGCGATCTGTATTTAATTGTATTTTTTCTTACATTTTATACATGTTTATGGAATATAGTACACACAAAAAAAGTTATAAAAATGTTGTACTTTGTTGTGATTATTTTTTACGAATTAATTTGTTAATAAATTTATTAGGAATCTTTATTATCATTGGAGATGGTAACCATCAATCAGAATAGAAATCCTTTCACACACCGTTAAAAGAGAAATCTACAGTATCGATCAAAGTTATCTCCTCTAATACAGAAAATTTTAACGTCTTTTCAGACTAGATAGAACTATACATTAAAAATTTCAAAAATTAAATTTATTCAGAAAAAAGGTTTCCTTCTTTTGGTCCGCTGGGATTCGAACGCCAGGTCAACTGATTGCCGGTCAGAATAAATTTAATTAAACAAATTTTTAATGTATAGCTCCATCTTGTCTGAAAAGACGTTAAAATTTTCTGTATTAGATTAGATAACTTTGATCGATGTTGTAGATTTCCATTTTCATTGTGTGTGAAAAGGTTTCCATTCTGAATGATCGTTACCATCTCCGATGATAATACATATTCCTACTTAAATTGACATTTCTTAAAATATAACACCTTGCAAAAGAATGCGTGTTTCAGAAAAATAATTCTTCTTCAATCTCTCTAGTAGCTTAGTGGTAGAGCACCTGACCGGTAATCAGTTGACCTGGTGTTCGAATCCCAGCGAAGTGAATGAAGAGAACCTTTTTTTCTGAATAAATTTATTTAAAAAAATAATAAATTCATTTGCAAATTGATTTATATCGAATTATTTAAATTGTTTTTTAATTAATCAAAGAAAATCCTTTTTCTATTACAGAAAGTCAGATCCTGGAAACGCGGCTGCGAAAAATAAACGATGGAACAAAAAAGCTTTTCAAAGACGCAGCAGCGAAATCGAAGTGCGGAAGCATGGGACTTCGCAAACTTCATCTTCAGATGGACCGAAATCTCCGACTCCCTCCCGAAGAAGAAGTTGTAGTATTGCAGTTGCGAGACCAACTCCGGATTTGCATAGGTAAAAATGTTGAAAAAATTGTAGAAAAAAAAATGGACCTGCACTGGCACTGCATAGGGCTTTTAAAATTAAAATTCAATCCATTGACATCTGAAATTTAGTGATTGTGAATTCTCTTTTGTTAAAGCTCCTTGAGCTTTAACGAACACATTCTCATCACGTGTCTCGTGAAAAAAAATTAAAACCAAACTTCAAGATTAAATTTGAAATCAATTTTGTTATTAAACATTTTATTGTACCCTGTACATTTTTTCAAAAACTACAGTTTAATTATTTGTTATGTAATTTTTTACGGTTCAAACAAAAATTACTTATCTTATTAGAAAAATAATTAATAGCAAATTTGTGGCTCTTTTTTGGGTGAGCAACTTTTGTCAATTTATTTTTTTCATACTTTGCGTTTATCCAAAAATTAAATTTTTCCATTTTTAATGTTGTTTTTTATAACTAAAACAAAAATTACGCGTCTCATCCAAAAAGTAATCAAAAATTAAATTTTTGATTCTCCATTATATTTCTATCGAAATTTTCGATTTTTCAAGAAAATTCAAAAACTTTTCATGATAAATTTATAAGGTTTTCAAAAATCCACGTTTTTCTTCTTATGAATTTTTCTCATTAAATTTGAGAATCGAAATTTCATAAATTATTTTCAATCGGATAATTATTTATATTAATTAATGAATTATTATTTTAAAAATTATAGAAGTTATAAATAATTCAAAAAATTGTAACAAAAAAATTTTGAACTACATTTATGCTTTTATCGTTTTTATGAAAGCCTTATTTCATCACACAACTTTTTCTTTGTTAGCCCTTCGATCACTCTCTGCCCTCTCAAGATTGTGTCAATATTAGACTTCGCTCGGTAGAAACTTACTCTTTCCTTGAAAAATCGCCTCGTCAGCTCATAAGTAAAAAAATGATAATAAAAATGTTGGCCCAGCTTAAATTTCAATTTTTTTCTCAACCACCACTTAATAATAGAATACAGCGAAGATTGTTAAAAAAAAGACACTCTTCATCTCAAGTCTACCCCCCCCCCCACAAACACACACAGTGGGGCAAAACAATATCTGTGGACAAATAGATATTTAGAACCAATTTCTTAACCGATTTTCACCCTCATTTTTCTTAATTTAAGATGAAAAAAATTTACATAAATCTGTCATGGCCGATTTAGAAAAAAAAATTATCATTTTTTTATTTAATAACAAACATGAAAATAAATTTTTTTTTAGAAGATTACTGGTTTTTGAGATATACTTCCTTCCAATCCGAAATGCGTGGTATTAATTAAACAACTATCCAAAAAAAAATTTTCTAGAAGCTTAGCAATTGTTTCAAAATTTATTGAATTTGTTATAAACAAATAAGGTAGTGAAAATAGAGTCATAGGGATTGAAAGTGACTCGTCAATTGATTCGTGCTATATTTAAACAATTTATAGACAAAAATTATTTTCAAATTGTATTCATGAAAAATAATAAATAATTTGTTATTTTATAAACATATTTTATAAACAATTATTCACGGCAGGTATTTCAGATCAAGCAATTCAATTTTTTCTTTTGAATCAGCCAAAAATTATAAAGAAATGTGACTCATCGGATTTAGTCATCTAATAACAATTGGTGATTGTTTAAACAATCTTAATTAAAAAATGCACTGTCTGGCTATTCTTAGAGGTAAAAACTTGGGGTTTTTAACATAATGAAGTGTTAATAACTAATTTCTGGACCTTTAAGGAAATCAACAATCTTTCTTGTTAACAACAATTGTTTAAATAAATTTTTCATTGTCCTAGATATTTTTAGTGGTGTGATTAACGGTTACGTCAATTTTAAGTATCTATGAGAAAACGGAATTTTTCACTTGTATATGTATGAGAAGACAAACATTTGTCTATATAATTATTAATAACAATAACAATATTGGTTATAGAGGTTTCTAAAAACATGTTTAAAAATTAGTTTTTAACTGTTAGTAACGTTGAAAAAACCAAATTTTCATTAAATGTAAAGTGATAATTATTTCAAGTGACAAAAATAATTGTTTAAACAATTCATTATTATTCTTTATGATATTCTCTTTAAACAATGCCAAGAAGCTGCAGTTTTCTTCAAAATATTTTTAACTTTTTGTCAGAAATTTCAGAAGGTTCCGCAAAATTTAACATTTTTCAAAGAAAATATTATTAAAAATAGTAATAAATTGTTTAAATAATAATTTATTTTGACTTCAAATAATTTTTACTTCTTTCTAGTTGAAAAGTTGACAACGAGCGGGAAATTATAAAACCAACCGCAACTTTCTAGCATTATTCTAAGAGAATATTATTATAAATAATAAAACAATTCTATAAACAATTATTTCTGTTAAATTTAATTGATTATTTCCTCGATCATTTTGATAAATAAATTCTCACTAAATGAGTTTTTTTCATAACTAAATTGATCTTTCTGACCAAAATTGATTTACAATTGTCTTCGAAGGCATTTATGTACTTAGAGCTTCATGAAATATCAATAATATAGATAGTTAATAACAATTTATTGAAACAAATGTCCGAAATGAATGTTTCCTCATAGAAATTTTTTTCAATTATTATTGGAATGATATTTTTTTTCGATTATTAACCAACGAAGTTGATTAAAAAATTATCTTCATGATTTTTATAAACATTTTGTTGAACAAAAACCAAGATTTATCATTTTTACATGCAGAAGATTCGTTTTTTTAATGAAATTGTCCGACAATAAACTAAGTCTGATTCAAAATCTGGTCTAAAATTTATTTATGTTTGTGATAATTAATAAATAAATAATCAAGTCAGTGATAGCTAATTTTATATCGTTCATAAAGCTTCTTTATATGTTTTATGGAAAAAATCTCATGCCAAAAACATTTTATTTTGTATGAAACTTTAGGAGAATCATAATTATTTAGTTCAAGCAAGATATCACAAAAATAATTTTAAAAAATAACTTTTTTCTACACTCAAACGGGAGATTGTGATATTTTTTTAGAGAAATCGTTATTAACAATTACGGAAATTCTGCTTCAGTGTCTCAAACCCAGTTTTTGAATCACTGTTACTTTATTGTTGAATAATTCAAGTGAAAAAAGTTTTTGCTTAAAATGATGTTTATAACAGTCCCATAAATTATTTTTCAATCAACTTCGTTAGCTATTTATCGCAAGAGATTTCTTTGCAATAATAATTGAAGAAAAAATAATTTTTTTCTACGAGGATCCATTTGCAACATTTGTTTAAATAAATTGTTATCAACAATCTATATTATTTATGTGTTATAAATCTCAGGGTATATAAATGCCTTTGAAGACAATTTTAGATAAGCATATAAGCATATCGCACGCTCTTCTATTGTGCCGTACGGTAATGACGCGAGAAAAATTATGAAGTTTAGCCTTTTTTAATATTTATAAAAAAGCAACAGATTTTAATAATAAAAAGTCACCTACTTATGGAAGAAAACACCGTTGAACGAGTAGCGGAATGGTTTTCATAATTTTTTTTTTCACTCTGAAACTGGTTTTTAACGCATGTACGGGAATGACGCTTTTGTTGTCAAAATGCACTTTTCTGTTTTAATATAAGATTCACAAAGAAGAGTTAATACTCCAAGCTTAATTTTGAAGAATATCGTATCAAACGATACGCTTAATATTTTTGTATTTATTACTTAACGGTAACCACAATATTTTACTAGAAAAGAAACGTACGGTAATGACGTCTGAAATGACAAAAATCGAGGAACAGACTTTAAGTTTTTTACAATATTGATAATTTGACTTAAAAAATGTGCATACATTACATTTATGTTTATCTACAGTTTACAAACTTGAGACGTTAAGCATTTTTCAGGTCACTATAAAAAAAAGAAGAAAATCAGTTTATCCTCGTGCAAAGTGAGGTTGGAACGCCGTACGGTAATGACGTTTGGGGTGTTGTTGTATTAAATTAAACTAAATAGGGAGCAGAAATTAAAGAAAAAAACTCACTATTTTGTTTTAGTTAAAATAATATGGGCATTAATTCAACAAATTACAACATAACAAAAAATCGTCTCAGTAACAGATTAAGGGCCGTTTGTAAGTTAAATTTTCAACCAAGAAAATTAATTTTTTACCAGAAAAGATGAATTTTCGAAAAAAATCCCATATATATTCTACTCAATAGTTTGAACAATGGATGCGATATTGGTCCAAATTTTATTTAAATAATTTTTAGTTTATATTTGTTTCGTTTCTAGAAATTTTGAACTAAATAATTGAATGTTTATACTCAAAAGATCAATTTTTAGAAAAAATGTAATAATTAAATTTTCGTTGAAGAGAATTTTTTTTGAATAAAATAAATAAATTCGCTGAATAATCGTTGAATTTTCAGTTTAAAAAATTACTTTTCAATTCCAAAATACGCATTTCCAACTAAAATTATAAATCTTCAACCGAAAAAATGATTTTTTAATAAAGTAGTTCAGCTTTCAACCAAGGAATTGAATTCTCAACCTAAAAAGATGATTTTTCAACGAAACATTTAATAGTTGATACTTCATGAAAAAAAATTTTATTTAAAATAAAAAACAGTTGGATTTACCAACAAAAACGAATTTTCAATGAAATACTTGAATCCTTAACTAAAATAAAATAATTTTCAACCGAATAGTTGCATTTCTAATACAAAAAATTAATTTGTTATCAAAAAAGACAAATTTTAAACAAAATACGTACAATTCCAACCAAATAGTTCAATTTTCACAAAAAAGTTAATTTCCACCAATGAGTTGAGCTTTCAACAAATGAGTTAAATTTTCAGATGAAAAAATTATTTTTCAACCCAAAAATTGATTTTCTATCAAAAATACGAATTTTCAGCAGAATACATAAATTTTTACTCAAATAGTTAAATTTTCTACCGAATTGTTGAATTTTTAAGCCAAAAATACGAATTTTCTACAAAAAAATGTATTTTTGAACAAAAAAGTTATTTTTCAACCAAAACAGATTAATGTTGATAAAAAATTTAGAAGGGCTTAAATTAATAAAAAATGTGTATCAAAGTTTCTAGATACACAAACAATTTTCTTTGTTGAAAAATTAATTTCAAGAGAATATTTAGTAAGATTTCCAAAATTTTCTGAAGGTTTTGAAATAAAATTTGGAGCCTTCTGAATGATCTTTAAAGGTTTTGAGAAAAAAAAAGAAAATTCTCAAGTTTGCTGGGAAAATTAAAAATGACTTTTTATTTTGAAAAATTGATTTCAAGAGAAAATTTAAAATGATTTAAAACAAACTTTTTTGATTCACAAATGAAAAGTGAGCAATTATTGATTTGGAAAATAATCGAGCAAGTTTAAAATATATTTAGAAAGGTTGAAAAGATTCCAAAATATTTTAAAGCGTCAAATAATTTCAAAATATTCCATACACAATGTAGATTTTTGAAGATTTGGAACACGAAATTTCTGAGCTTTTTAAGCAATTTAAAAGTTTTTAAATGAATAGAAAATGTGTATCAAAATTCCTAGAAATACCAACAATAATTTTTTTCTGTCGATAAATTAATTTCAAACGAATATTTAAGAAGTTTTCCAAAATTGTCAACAAAGAATCTGGATGAATTTAAGGTAGTTTTTTTTTTACTTTTGCAGGATTTTTTAGAAATTGTAGGGAAAATTCAAGTTTCAAGATAATAATGTTATTATAAAATATGTTAGCTTTTGAATAAAAAAATTTTTGTTGAAAAGTTGTACTTTCCTGTAATGTTATTTGCAATTTATTGCATTAATTTATTTATTCCTGTAAAAATAGTTTCAGTTTTTTGTACTTTTTTGTAAAAATTTTTCGACCAGAGTAGTTATAAGAAAAAATCCTTCACTGAGAATTTGTTTATCAAAATAATTTAAAAAAACAGTAAATCAAAGGGAAATGGCTCAATGGTATAATAATAATAATAATATAAATGATAAATATAAATAAATACTAATAATATATAATGAATAATAATAAATGAATAATAAATAATAAAAAATAAATATTAAACAATAAAAAATAAATAATAATAAATATTGAAAAAATCATAAATGTAAGCTAATGCTAATTTATCTTATAAGTATAATTAGAATGATTTCTGTTCTGTAAGCGCAGATGCAATAATTCCAGCTGATGATGAGTTTCTTTCAGTATTTTTTCTTGCAATAAAAATTACAGAAAATGTAATTCTGCCTACGAAATTCTCACTTATTCAGAGATTGGAATGATATTCTTGAACCTAATTAAAAATGATTTAATTCGAAAGAAAATTACCCAATCGTAAAAAAGTTCAATTAAACCATTCATGGCTGCACTCGCTGAATTTATTTCTTATGGGAAAAGTAGTGGTAAGGAAACTGTCAAGAGGAAGCATTTTTTCATAAAAAAAATTATTATTTTATTTTAATTGCAGATTTTAATGAATTACTTCACTTAGGCAAAGTTGCGCAAAATTACTTTTATGAAATATATCTCCCATATTTTTCAAAATCATAATTAAAAAAAAAAAAATGAAAGGGTCTATCAGATCCATTTTTAAAAAGAATTCTTTCTTCATTTAATTTTAGACGGATAATATCTATCAAGAGCGGTAATTTATATGAAATAAACATTTTTTCTAACGAAAATTGACCTGCGAGAACCCCTAAATATTTTTTTTAATCATGTGAAAAATTCCCTATTGAAAATTCCGACGTAGTATACAACGCAGTATACGACGTCGTAAACGACGTAGTAAGCGACGTCGTAAACTACGCCGGAAATTGGGATAGTATACGGCGTAGTTTACTACATAGTATACGACGTAGTATATGACGTAGTTTACTACGTCGTATACTATCCCAATTTCAGGCGTAGTATACGACGTCGTTCACAACGCGGTTTACTACGTCGTTTGCTACGTAGTATAGGACTTAGTATACGACGTAGTTTGCTACGTCGTATACTATCCCAATTTCCAGCGCAGTATACGACGCCGTCTACTACGTCGTTTACCACGTCGTACACTACGTCGTATACTACGTCATTTACCACGCCGTATACTACGTTGTGAAAATCTTTACTTAACAAATATAATTTGTTTATGATAAATTATGAAGCTTCAATATTAGAGGGTTATTAAAGGATTAAGATAAAACTTTTTTTTTAATTGTATATATTCTTATAAGTAAAAACCATAGTTTGATAGTAGTACACGACGTAGGATACGACGTAGTATACGACGTAGTGTACGGCGTAGTGTACGACGTAGTAAACGACGTAGTAAACGGCGTCGTAAACGGCGCCGTATACTACGGTGGAAATTGAGATAGTATACGACGTAGTAAACTACATCGTATACTACGT
>CAKNXH010000812.1:138323-164554 GCA_932178445.1 Andricus quercusramuli | reverse complement strand
ATCCATCCATCCATCCATCCATCCATCCATCCATCCATCCATCCATCCATCCATCCATCCATCCATCCATCCATCCATCATGGGATCATGCAGCATCATGGGACTGGTTTTTGTCCGTATGATGGAATTTATCTTCATCGATACAGATATCCAAATAGAGGTGTACAAACCTGTCGACGAGAAGACAGAAAGAAGAAAACAAGAAAACCGTGAGACCCGGCCCAAAAATAAAAATAAAAACGACACGAGGGTAGAAAAACCTGCACGAATAAAAGGTCCAAAACAGGACGCCCTCCTAATGTAAATGAAGGGCAAGAACTATGCCGACATATTGAAAGCGGTTAAAGAAACCGTCAACCCTACGGACATCGGAGTGGATGTCAAAGGTATAAGAAAACCCAAAAATGGAGACCTCCTACTAATGGTTCCTAACAGTGGAACCATGGCACAGAGCCTCAGAAAGGAAATAGTAGAGAAAGTTCCAGCTGCCTCTACATCGCTTCTGAGGAGAAAAAAGGTCCTCCGCATTACAGGAATGGACGACGTGACAACAACCGAGGAAATCCAAGAAGCTGTACCAAAGTCAATCGATGTTAAAGTAGAGGACTTCCAGGTGAGAGCACTTAGACCGGCAAATGGTTATCAACAAAATGTGACTCTAATAATGCGCGAATCTGACGCCAGTCGAATACTAAAGAATGGAAATATAAAAATTGGCTGGACTCTATGCAGAATTTCAGAAAGATTGAGGGATACTTGCTGCCCCAAATGCTGGGGGCAGGGCCATGTAAGGGCAGATTGCAGCGGACCGGAAAGAGACAAACTCTGTATGAAATGCGGAAAGGAAGGACACAGGGTAGCAGACTGCCAGAACAAGACTTTCTGTCTGAAATGCGAAAAAGAGGGACATCAGACCAATAGACATGGAGGCCACAGGGAACAAAGAAATGAGACGCAGAGGCCAACCATACACGAAAGCAAAAATGAGAATTCTACAAATTAATACCAATAGGAGTCGCCCTGCTGTGGATATGGCGTTGGCTGCTGCTAAAGAAATGGGTGCAAAAGTGCTGACGTTATGTGAACCCAATATCAAAGCCCTAAAAGGTAGGGGTGATTGGATCTACGCTGAAGAAGTAGATACAGCCATCAAGATATTGGATAACAATATACCCATAGTTGCGCAAGGATGTGGAAAAAGTTTCTGCTGGGTTGTCATCCCACCTTTCACATTATACAGCCGCTACGCCTCACCAAATAAGAGCATTGAGCAGCTGTTCGGGCAAAGTAATAGTTGTAGGTGACTACAACGCCAAATATCCACAATGAGGCATGAGTTTTACGGACAAAAGAGGAGGAATTGTGAGCGAATGGATAGCTGAACACGACTTCACTATAAATAATGTTGGCGAGGAACCAACATTCGAAAGGTTCGACTATGGTTCGAATCTTGATATAACGCTCGCGATGGCAAGAATTGGAAGAAATATAGCGGACTGGGAAGTATCCAAAAAAGAGTGCCTAAGCGACCACAAGTACATCACCTTCAGGATAGCAGACAAATCTCGCTATCCTAGCAGAACCGAAACAAATAGAGGATGGAATCCAAAGAAGATTGATGCAGAAAAAGAACAGCAAGCCTTAGAAGAAATAGTGGTAGATGACACAACAACATCGGCTAAAGAATTCTCAAATACGATGAGAAATTTTTGTGACGCCTGCATGCCAAAGACAAAACTAGTCAAATGGGGACAACCTATGTACTGGTGGAGCCAGAAAATTGCAGGACTCAGAGATAACTGCATCCACATCAGAAGAAAGTATACCAGAGCTGGTAAGAAGAACAACCCTACTCTGAGGCGCCTTCTTTGGGAAGAATTAGCTGCGAGCCAAAAAGTGCTTCAAAAAACCATAAAGGTAGCAAAAAAAGAGGGTTGGGCTACGATCTGTAACGAAGTCGATAAGGATATCTGGGGGAAGGGATACCAAATAGTGAAGAAAAGACTTCAAAGATACCCACCCAAACCTCAGCTAACTATGAAAGCCACAGAGGAGGTAGTGAAACACCTCTTCCCAATACATGAAATTGTACGGTTTGAGCAAGCAAGGCCTTTGAAATTTCAATTATTCACGAAAGAAGAGCTGAGGTCAGCGAGTATAAAAATGAAGTGCAATAAAGCACCAGGACCAGGAAGTGTTCCGCCAGAAATTATAAAGCAGGTCGCAGAATTTCGACTGGAATATGTGCTAAGTGTGTACAACAGGCTTGCAGCAAGGGGAGATTTCCAAAAATCTGGAAAAAGTCAAGACTGGTTCTTTTGAGAAAAGGAAACAAACCAATAGAACACCTTAGCTCATACAGGCCTATCTGCCTGCTTGATGTTGAAGGGAAGCTGTACGAACATCTGATACTCGGCAGGCTCAAAAATTAACTAGATCGCACCGGAGGACTTGCTGAGAACCAGTACGGCTTCAGAGAAGGTCGTCAAACAGTAGACGCTATCAAAGAAATTGTAGGAATAGCGGACCAGGCAGCCGCCTACTCAAAACAATGCCGCCGTTTGTGTGCTCTAATAACATGAGACGTTGAAAACGCCTTTAACAGTGCCTCATGGCAAGTTATCCTTGAAAGCCTACGAAGAAGAGAAATAGATGAGAACCTCATAGGTCTGGTAGCGTCATATCTCTCTGGCCGAGTTTTGATATTCGAGGCTGAAAGCAAGAGAAGGACGAGCGATGTAAACAGTGGTGTCCCACAAGGCTCAGTTCTAGGCCCAACTCTCTGGAACACCCAATACGACGATCTTCTAAAACTGGAACTTCCACAAGGAGTTGAACTGGTTAGCTTTGCTGACGACATAGCTATGTTGGTTACAGCATCCAACGAAACCCTGCTTATGATTTATGCAAACACGGCGATACTTAGAGACGTGACATGGTTGACAGGAAAGAAACTTCCGATAGCAGAAGAAAAAACAGAGGCAATACTCCTAACAACCAAGACAAAGATACGTCCAATCAGCTTTAACGTCCAAGGTGTTGAGATATATCCCCAAAAATCCCTGAAGCAATTGTGGGTGTGGCTGGACACTAAGCGCAACTTCAGGGATCACATAAATAAACTGGCCGAAACGGCGGAAAAAACAATGTCAGTCTTGGCAAGTCTCATGCCCAATATGAGAGGTCCAAGGGAATCCAAAACAAGACTGCTGATAAGCGTGGTACACTCACAACTGTTATATGCTGCTCCTGTTTGGCATGAAGCACTGACAAGGATGGATCTGTTGAGCAAGTTGTTCCGCATACAAAAGGTCATGGGAGTAAGAGTATGCAGCGGGTACCGCACGATTTCAGCCGAAGGCGTCGGAGTGATTACGGGAATTCCACCCATTGAGCTGCTGGCAAAGGAAAGAAAGGAGAAGTACGAAGGTGTAGACCCAATACAATGCAGAGAGAACCTGATGCAAAGGTGGCAGGAAAAGTGGACAAATGGAAAGCACGGGCGCTGGACTTGGTCACTGATACCTAATATCAGAACATGGCACTCTCAGGCCATGGCTGCTTCATGGCATACCTTCATAAAAGAAACAGATGGGAAACGGAAAAATGTCACTACTATGACGATAACGATGACGCAAACCATACACTATTTATATGTATAAGGTGGGAGGCAGTTCGACAGGATTTCAAAAATGAAACAAATAAGAATTTTACGCCAGAAAACATGATGACGACACTCCTTGAATCGACCGAATGGTGGACAATCACACAAAACACTATATAATCAATAATCGGAACAAAAGAGAGAAGTCGCGAAAATGCTTCACTCCATTGGTTTTCCTTGTGAAGAAGGTAACTTTGAACAGACGACGAAATAATCTATTTCCCAATTTTTAGTGACCGAGCGTCAAAAGGGGAAAACAACGACAAACTATTGTTCCAAGCCTTGAAAACTGTACAAGAACAGGTATTGCGGAACAAAAAAAGCAAAATCGCTGTTCCAGACGTGGAAGACATTACAGGAGTTGTGGCTACACGAATGCTACAGTTACTTTTCACTGATACTGACGTTCAGATCAAAAGATTCAAAACGAGTCAGGAAAAGAAAACTGGGAAGGAAAGAAAGGAAGACAGCTTTGAAGCTGAACCAGGGAGTCAAACAGAGGACAACAAGAAACGACAGGAAACCAAAACAAATATTACGAACAAGAAGAAGCCAAGCCGAGATGCAGTACTCGTGCAAATGCAGGGCAAAAGCTACGCAGAAACTCTGAAAAGAGTCAAGCAGGCCATAAATCCTAGCGACATAGGAGTTGACATCCAAGATATCAGGAGCACCAGGAAAGGAGAACTCCTGCTTACAGTTTGTAACGGTCTGGACAAGGTGGAAACACTGAAAAAGGAGAGCATTGCGACCAGCCTACGGAAACAGACAGAATGTGAAGGTGGTACTCCGCGAGTCAGACGCTGACAGGCTGATACAAAAAGACAGGATAAAAATAGGTTGGACAAACTGCAGAGTTATGGAAAGGAAGAAAAAGATACGGTGCTCTCGATGCTGGGAACTCGGGCACGTTAAAGAACATTGCACTGGAGTGAACCGACAAAGTTTCTGCCTGAAATGCGGACAAGAAGGTCATGGAGCTGTAAAGTGTAAAAAAATAGCCCTTCTGCATCTTATGCAAACAGGAAGGACATCAAACCCTGACAGCGAAAGGTCACGCTGTAAGAGATGAAGGAAAGCCAGCGGGAGCAAACAGGCTAAATGACCAGAATAAAGATCCTGCAGATAAACTGCAATAGGAGCTATCCAGCTCACGACCTTGCCGTGGCTACAGCTAAGGAAATGGGGCCAGGCATAGTGGTCGCATGTGAACCAAATAGGAAAGCCATAGAGAACAGAAGTGACTGGACCTCTGACGAAGATCTGGATATGGATATAAAAGTCACACACCCGGAAATAGTGATAACAGGACAGGGTAAAGGCAAAGGTTTTTCCCAACGAGCAAATCGAAGAATTAGAAGAAACTCTTGAACAGATTGAAAGCATTATGAGATCCAGATGCGATGAATCCATAGTCGTAGAGGACTTCAATGCCAAATCCCTACAGTGGGGCATGAAGACAACGGACAAAAGAGGTCAAATTCTAACAGAGTGAATTGCCCAGCATGACCTTAATGTAAAAAACGTTGATAAAAAGCCAACGTTTCAAAGAAAAGAATATGGATCCATACTTGATCTAACTTTAGTATCAGTAAAAATCGGGAGGAAGATTATAAACTGGGAGGTCACTGAAAAAGAATCACTCAGCGATCATAATTATGTCGTATTTGAGGTGTTCGAAGCGCAGACCTATATAAAGAGACAATTAAGAAGAGGTTGGAACTCCAGAAAAATAGATGCGGTGAGACAACGGCAAGCTATACAGGGGATAATAGAGGCTCCCGAAACAAAAACAGCAAAGGGTTTTTCAAAAGAACTGATAAGAGTCTGCAACGAGTGCATGCCAAAAGCAAGGACTTCCGAAGGAGGCCAGCCCATGTACTGGTGGAATGAGAAAATCGCAGCACTTCGGCGAGTATGTCACCAAAAAAGAAGAAAGGTCACCAGAATAGCAAAGAAAAATCTTCCTGCACTCAAGCGAGCTCTATGGGAAGAATATGACCTATGCAAAAAACAGCTACGGAAAAGTATTAAAGTAGCCAAAAGAGGCAACTGGGGAAAGTAATGAAACAACTCTTTCCAGTACATGAAGCCGTAATTTTCGAACGAGCAGAAGATATGGTCTTTAACAGCTTCACGAAAGAAGAATTAAAGCTGGCAAGCATTAAATTAAAGAATAAGAAAGCTCCAGGTCCAGGAAATATACCCCCGGAAATAGTGAAGCCAGTAGCACTGAGCAGACCGGAATACGTCCTTGAAGTCTACAACAGGTTGGCTGCTAGTGGAGAATTCCCAAAAGAATGGAAGAGAGCGAATCTTGTTCTGTTGAGGAAGGGAGGCAAATCTGCGGAAGGTCCTAGTTCTTACATACCTATTTGCCTTCTGGATGTGGAGGGAAAGCTACATGAGCAGCTGATCTTGCTAAGGCTGAAGAAAGAACTCGGAAAAACAGGAGGCTTGGCGGAAAATCAATTCGGCTTCAGGGAAGTTCGACCAACGGTAGACGCCATCAAAACAATGTAGACGTCTCTGTGCTGTCATAACAATCGACGTCAAAAACGCCTTCAATAGCGCATCGTGGCAGAACATCCTGGATGAACTAAGAAGGGAGATAGATGAAGTGTTGATAAATCTGATAGCCTCTTACCTCTCAGATCGGGAAATAGTGTTGGAAGCAGAGGACACATCCAAGGTCAAGGAAATCAAAAAGGCGGAGTCCCGCGAGGATCAGTGCTTGGGCCGACTCTGTGGAACGTGCAATATGATGGGCTTCTGAAACTGGAGCTCCAAGAAGGGGTGGAGTTAGTGGGCTTCGCAGATGACATCGCTATGGTTGTCGAAGCAAAAAATAGCCAAACTTTGATCAAGCGAGCAAACCTTGCCATAAGAAGGGTAGTCCTGTGGATGGAGGAAATGAAGCTCAAACTTGCTCCCGAAAAAACTGAAGCAGTTTTGCTCAGCAGGAAGAGGAAGGTGGGGCTGATACAATTTGAGATACAGGGCATTAAAATTAGTACCAGAAAGATCTTGAAGCAATTGGGGGTCTGGCTGGACACGAAGCTGAACTTCTATGAACATATAGACAAAACTGTCCAAAAAGCTGAAAGGACGATGACAGCCCTTGCAGGTCTCATGCCGAACATAGGGGGAACAAGAGCGTTCAAAAGACGAGTACTGACGAGTGTAGTACACTCGCAAATTCTATACGCAGCTCCAATCTGGGAGAAAGCAATGCAGAAGAAAGAGCAAAGGAAAAAGATTTCCAAGCTCCAAAAGATCATGGGAATCAGAGTGTGCAGTGGATACCGCACAGTATCGACGGAAGGGGTGAGAGTTCTAGCAGGCATAGCCCCAATAGAACTACTAGTAAAGGAGCGACAGGAAATATACGAAGGGCGGGAGAGAGAAGAGGCAAGAGCAAACCTGATGATAAAATGGCAAGAAAAGTGGGGTACGGCAACAACTGGACGCTGGACATGGAAGTTGATCCCAGAAATTCGAAAGTGGCTAGAAAGGCCCCACGGGGAAATGGACTACTTTCTGACACAGGCCTTATCTGGTCATGGATGCTTCAGAAAGTAGCTATTTGATCGAAAAAGGTCTACCACAGACTGATGTCCGTCTGCGGGGAGATCGACGATGCATGCCACACCGTGTTCTCATGCACAAGATGGAAAGAAGCTCGAGAAGAGTACCGAAGAGAGACAGGCAAAGCTTTCACAGACAAAAGTATGATGAAAAGTCTAATTGACTCCGAAAAAGGCTGGTCGCAAGCATACCGAGTTATAAGACACATAATACAAAACAAGGAACAAGAAGGCAGGCAAGTAGACCAAATGGTATATTATTATGCAAATATCTGACCACCTCCAGCCAGGATGCCGGAGGCCGACGAGCCCGATGTGTGGAACCATCACACTACTGAGGACGATGCGTGCATCTTGGTTGGGGGTGAAAAGATGAAATGCCAAGCAGGCAAAACATCGGGACGCCGAAGCACGGCATAAAATGCCTATAACTCATGTTCCTGAAGTAATGCGAAAGCGGTTCCGGTGTCATCGGTTGGGGGGGGGGGGGGGGGGGGGCCCCGTTAGTCAGTATGAATCTGACACTACCCAACCTAAGAATCGCTTACCCATGTAGACGATTGCTAGGTTGGGTGTCTTATGCAAGATTTCCCCTCCTACTACGAAAAAAAAGAATCCCCCCGATTGAGCTTTTAGCACAAGAAAGAGCAGAAGCATACAATGGGTTAAGGCCAGATGAAGCGAAAGAAAACCATGTTCAAAGGTGACAGGAAAAGTGGACTAATGGGAAGCACGGGCGCTGGACCTGGAGACTGTTACCGAAGATCAGACCAGGGTTAGAAAGAAAACACAGCGAAGTAAACTACTACCTGTCGCAGGCCCTCTCAGGCCATGGTTGCTTCATGGTATACCTCCATAAAAGGAATAGATGGGGGACGGAAAAATGTCACTATTGTGACGATACTGATGACGCAAGCCATACATTATTTGTATGTATAAGATATGATGACGACACTATACAAGTAATAATCGTAACAAATGAAGAAGCTTACAGACCCAAAAACCTGTTAAAAAGTAGGGAAATTTAACAGCTTTAAAGACAGTGAACTGTGAAACATAGTTTTTTATTGAAAAAATAATAGGACAAATCTGAAAAAGTTCATAGTGGTACATACCTTAAACGTTTCTAGGCAATTTGCCGTTGGAAAATTTGCAGAATATAACAAATTGTTCGTTTTTTATATATAAATATACAACTGTACTATCTTCAGTTCTAATGAAGATAATGAAGCGATTTAAATTAGAGGTAGTTAGTTGAACTATTTGTAATTATTTAAAATTTAAAAGAAATATGTTCGCCTGAAAAAAGAAAAATTATTTGGGATCAAGTACAAGAAATTTTGGCCGCACGGAACATTGAACCTTCGACTTCTCAATATAGTTCACCAGTTGTGATTGTATTTCGCAAAAATGGGAAACCCCACTTTTGTGTGGATTTTCAATGTTTGAACGCCATCACAAAAGACACTTCCCAAGAACTCCCAAACATACAGGACACTTTAAAGGAACTCGGTAAAGCCTGTGTGTTCTGCACCATCGATCTGCGCAATGGTTACTGGAAGCTCCCAATGGAAGAGTCTTCGAAGAAATACACTGCTTTAGCTTACCTCAAGGCGACATTTATTAGTTCCGAGTCATGTGTTTTGGTTTAACAAATGCTCTAACACATTTCAACAAATGATGTCGCAGGTCGTCCTAGCTGGTTATATCGACAAGATTTGCATGGTCTGCTTGAACGATATAATCATTTATTCCAAAACTTGGGAGGAACACCTGCAGCATGTAAATCTGCATAACCTCCAATGTTCTTTGCAGAAGAGCAAATTCGGGAAAACTACTATCGAATTTCTTGGTCATGTGGTAACTCCTAATACTAATCAACCCCAAGTTGAACACGCGAATGCTGTTCTTCGAGCAGAACCTCTAAGATCTAAGAAACAATTGCATACATTTCTCGGCATCTGTGGGTGGATCAAAGAGTATGTACCTCACTTCTCTAAAACCGCCGCGCCGCTCACTAGTTTACTGGGACAACAACCTGGCAGATGGAATTGGACAACAGAAGCAGCTGTTGCCTTTAAATAAATCAAGAAGTTGTTTAAAAAACCCTTACATCTTGGACGACCGGAACCAGACCTACCGTATACCCCTCCGACTGACGCCAGTGACGTGGGAATGGGAGCTGTCCTGTATCAGACCCGACCCGACACTTCGAGCAACTTAATCAGCTATGCTTGTGCGAAGTTTTTCTCAACTGAGGCCCACTACGAGAAGAATGAACGAGAATGTTTTGTCGTTGTATTGTAATGAATTAAATTGTTATATTCGCGCCGACTACTAAATTAAAATAAGTTGCGATAATTTAACTATATAGACATTGATCAATCTTGTGGATTCAACAGAATGGACGAAAGAATGGCGTCTATAAATTGTCAACGCTGCACGCATTCAACAGAAAACGCGGGATATTTTCCACAGTTTCACATTAAGAGTGGTGGACTCGTTCTTTTCGCTCTTGGACTTCGCTAAAGTAAATTTGATAGATGCCAAGCAATGGCAAATTTTTATAACTATTGAAAGCTTTTTGTGAAAACTTCGCCACGAATTGTAAGAAGCTGTGCTTACGCGTCTTTACAGGTATATTTAAAGTGTATGGTGTATGTTCACGTGGATTATATTTTATTACAGTGTGGCGAATATAAACTGGTGTAATTTGAAGTCAAAATGTGTGCTCGTAAATGGATTTTACGCTTACTGAGAAATTAATCCCATTAATAATAATATCGTAAATGAGAAACTATTAAAATCGATGTTAAAGGCAATCTGTACAAACCAATCAACTAATGTGATCAAACCATCGATTTTCGATTTACTCAAACTCTTCGAAATCCGGGTCAACAGGATTATGTTCCGTGAGATTTCATTCATTTTTTTAGCATGCTTCAGCATTGTCATGAGCGTGAGTGAATTTGCAAATGGGTATGTGATTTGTAAGAATATTGACTTTTGTCCTTTAACATGACTGTTCATGTTTCAATAAATGATGTTGTTAAAGCGCTGTTGTTTGTCTGAGTGATATAAGTTAATGAGAAATAATATTTAGATGGTAGAAATGACATACTACAGATCAATCAGTAGAAATTGGATGTTAAAATTTCTTTATTTCTGTCGACGTTTCGAAAACAATAACGTTTTCCTCATCAGGACTTTGAAGTTCCGTTTCCATTTTAAAGTTCATCACATTTTTAATTTTTTCAGAAAATTCTATTCCTCATCTGTATAAATATATGTAACATTAATTAATTATACTTAATATCATTCATTGCCAACGACAATACCACGCTGAAAACACCAGTTCCCATAAGATCACTGAAGTTAAGCAGCGTTGGGCGCGGTTAGTACTTGGATGGGTGACCGTTCGGGGAATACTGCGTGGTGTTGGCCCGTCTTGGGGTGTGTGGTGAACCCACACTGGTAGTATTTGTCCACCTAGAAACACTTCCCGAATCGGGTAGTGAGGCAATGAACTTTCGAGTTCGAAATGCTAATCATTTTTTTTTTTTTTTTTAATATCATTCAAATAGTTGAAAAAAAATTTTTTTTTCAACTTTTTAAATTAATTTTTAGGTTAGAAATTATAATTGATAAAATTTTTTACCTTCATTTTTGGAAAGAATTGTTGTTACATCTTTTAAAGATTCACATAGATCAATATTCTTCTAAATTTATACATTTTTTTCATTAATAACATGGTTAATTTATTAAAAACAGTCGGAGCTTCTGTTTCGCTCCATTTTTGCTACGATACATTCAATACGGAGAGGAAGAGAGTTCTTAACAAAAGATGGAATACGCAATGACGTATCAACGAATTATAATATAAGGTGCTATAGTTTCTATGTAGATTTAAATTAAAATATTGAATTTGAGCGTTAAAAAATTTTAGTAATTAAATTTAGTTCTTGTTTCGCAATTGTATTTATGTTTCGACATGTTTAATGGTCTATTTTGACTACTGGACATATTTAATAGTAATAAGAATTGGCTGATATTTATTTAAAGATTTTAATCTGTCGATGTCTTTTGTGATTTGTGCGAATGAACATGAACAACTAAATAATTACTCGTGCTGTGCTGTACACTTTTATAAACTGAATACAATATCCTTACATTGATTTAACCACAGTGCTATAAACATTTCTTTTTTCTATAAGAAATTTTATATCTCAACTCCTCTATTCTCGCCATATTCTTAAATCAAGTTGTGTTATATCGAACCTATTGAAGTCAAGTGAAATTTTGAATTATTTTGAACCAGAGCTAAAAATGTGAAGGCAATCTTAATTTAAGTGAATAAAATAATGAATTAAAATTTAAAAAAAGAGAAAGAAAATAAATTTACAAATGTAATAATGTGCGCGAGTATTTGGGTTCTTTCACGACCTAGAATCTTTATCTGTATTTGTTTCTACTGCGGGTGTTGAAATATATATATATATATATCAGGGTGGGCCAAAAAAAACTTTTAATTTTATTTCCTTAGATACCATGAAAATTTTTTTAATTAAGTCATTTTTAAGTCACATTTTTGCTAAGTCAATATATATATATATATATATATAGTTAAAAGTCTGTCATAAGGACAACCGCAGGATTTCGCCGGGAGCGGGTGCTAATCTAAAAAATTGCACCCGCTCCCAACGAAATCGCGGTAAAATTTCAGCTGTAACCACGTCTCACGACCGTGAGATGGGTGGTTACAGTCTGCGCGAACTCAATACGATGATCCGGCGAAAGTCTCGTGCACCCTGAGGACACGGAGCGACCCAAGGACGACCGCATTCTGCATTCTCCCTGCAAGTGTCTCAGCATTTTGTTGACACGCAGGGATGCTTTTCAGGCTATTAACAAGTAAAACCTTGGCACCTCCAAGAGCGCCAATGATCAGGACGATTAGCTTAACAGAATATTCCGGGCATAACCGTCGCAACTCCCTCATTAGGTCTTTATACCTTTCTTTCTTTTCTTTCTCCTTCGCTGTGACGTTTTTGTCCGCTGGTGCCGAAAATTCGATAACGAACATGGTTCGTTTCTCGAAGTCAAGAAGAACCATGCCAGGCCTCGAGTGCGCAACAGAAACAATTGTCGAGAATATGAAGTTCCAATATATGCGGCACTTCTCATTTTCGACAATTGACTCTATTTCTCTAGGGGCGTTCAGCGGAGGGGTATTTGGGCTAATGCCGTAAGAGTGACAGAGATGGTAATAAAGCACTCTCAGTGCCGCATTGTGCCTTTGGATGTAGGTTGTTCGCGCATGAGCTGGACAACTAGATAGTATGTGCCCTAGATGCTCGGGGTGTTCATGACACGATCTGCAGCTATCATCGGGAATCTTGACATGCCAAAATGAAGCCCTCTGTGCCCGACTTCAATCCGGGTGATCTAAGGAAAGCAAACGTCAGCTCATACGACATCGACTGATCTTCCACATTTTTGTGGAAGATGCCGTGCAACTTCTTGTCGAGGAGCTCTTCGCGGAAGTTTTTCTCCTGTGCTTTCTTAATGCGGGCCTTCAGGAGTGAGTATTCAAGATGGATAAGATTTGATGCATTTCGCTCACCCCTGATATTGAAGTCAAGGCCGAGTGTTTCAGCAGCCTCTTCTGCTGCTTTGTAAAGAAACGCCCCTTTGCCTACTTCTTCGTGTTTTCTGACCATTTTAAGAAGAGGATCTTGTCCATTTGCGACAATATGTGCTGTACCCAGAATAATCCTGTTGTGAAGACATCCAAGATTCAGTATTCCACGACCACCTTGACGGCGTGAGATGTAAAGTCGTGGAACAGAAGACTTAAGGTGCATGCTTTTGTTCATGTGCATGACCTTTCGGGACCCGATATCGAGGGATCTGAGCTCGTCCTTCGTCCATGGAACTACTCCAAATGAATAGAGCACTACTGGGACGGCAAGCATGTTCGTTGCAGATACTTTGTTCCTCGCCGACAGTTCGGAAGACCATATCTGTCGGAGGAGACGTTGGTATCTGCATCGGAGAGTATCCTTTATAGATGTTACGTCCTGAATGCGGCTTTGTGGCACGCCCAGGTTTGTATAGGTCTCTCCAGCGCAAAGATGTCGTATAGCGCTTCTGTCAACGAGTTCAGGATCTTCGGGGATGCCGTTAAGTTTTCCTTTCTTCAAATTAACCTTGGCGCATTTCTCTAACCCGAACTCCATTCCAATCTCTTGAGTGTACTCTGTGACAATTTTTAGAGCTAGATGTAGTTTCTCTTGATTTCTAGCATAGAGCTTAAGATCATCCATGTAAAATAAATGAGTTACCTTATGCTTTCGATTTCCAGGTTTGCCGCAGAGGTACCCTTCGGAATGGCGAAGTGCGAGAGATAGTGGCAATAATGTGAGGCAAAAGAGGAGAGGGCTCATGGTATCGCCCTAAAACACACCTCTCTGAAAGGTGATACTGTTAGTGATCACACGATATTTTCCAGATAAGATGGTAAATCTGGTTTTCCAAAGCGGCATTAATCTCTCTATGCATCTCACGATGTGTGGATGAACCTTTAAGCTTTCCAACAGACAGATGATAAGTCTATGGGAGGTTGAATCAAAAGCTTTTCGGTAATCTATCCAGGCCATCGATAGAGATCGTTGATAGGATGCTGCATCTTTACAGATACATCTATCGACGAGCAGGTTTTCTCGACATCCTGCTACGCCTTTCTTCGAGCCACGTTGTTCATACATCTCTCGCCACACAGGTTCCATTGTCCGAAGAATCTTATCATTTAGGATGGCTGTGAAGATCTTATATAGTGTGTTCAGACAAGTTATTGGCCTGTAATTCTTAGGGTCTGCTAAGTTGCCCGTCTTAGGCAGGAGCACTGTGCGCCCTTCCACCAACCACTCCGGAATAGGCTCTTCCGACCTTAGATATGAGGTGAAAATTCGGGCCAGATGCTGGTTGGTAGAAGGAAACTTCTTCCACCAGAAGGTCTTGATACCATCTGGTCCCGAAGCGGGAAAGTTCTTCATGCCTCTTCATACGTTTTTCACCTCCTCGGTAGTGATAGGTGGGCATTCTTCCTCAGGTGTTATGAGGGCATTGCACAGCTCCTTGAAGCTATTTATGTTCTTTGAGTCTTCTTGAAGTGGATGCTGGACCTCGTGGACTTCTCTCCAAAATGCTTCGACCTCCTCTGGTTTGGGCGGATGGTCGACAGTAATTGGAGGGTCTTGGAAGAGTTTAGATGGATCAGATGAAAATTGTTGATTTTCTCTGACCCACCTCTCTCTCTGCTCTAGACTTCTCCTAGCGTTAGATAGTATTCGTATTCTGTCAACAATATGCTGTCTGATGGTCATTATCTTTGATTTGTTGATTGTGTGATGACGGATCCGCAGTTCGCGCGCGAACCGTCAAACCTTGGCAGTGAAATTCCTGCCAGATGTTATGTAGTCAATCACACACTGAATGCGGGACGCGTATTGTCTAGCCCAGCCTATCAGCCTATCTTCGTGCTGAGTTGGTGCATTCTTCTTTTGGTCTTATGATCAACCGCTGGTTTTGTTTTACGGCTTGCATCTGCCAAAGTTCTCGCTGCATTGTACACACCACAACTGATAGTCCAGAGGTCGGATTATTCGGAAAAATCTCCACGAAGTTCATCATCCAATTCAGTCAGATCTTTGGGCTTGGGAGAAACCTGAATGTTGATGTTTCTCCGGATCCTGAAGCATCGTTCTTCCGCTATTGGATGCCTGTTCGCGGTTGATCTCAGTGTCGCCTCTCTTTCTCTGTTGTTGGCTTGTTCTGGATGCGGTTGAGTAGGCACTCCGCTTATATAACCTCTTTTCCGGAGGTTCTCGGCATGGTTTCGCAGACGTTGTTGCGAAAAGTCTGAGAGCTCTGGGTGTTTCTCGCACCACAGAGCATGCAGTCGTGCCTTGTAACCTTCTCGTTCAGGGACCATACTGGCATCGTAGCACTCGAACAGGCCGTCATTGAGTTGATCCCTCCACTTAAAAGTAACAAGATTCCGCCGGTCGATCGCATTGACTCCGTCTTGATTGGCTCCCCCAACTGTAGGGTAGTCGGCATTGTTATCCGACCCATTGTCGGGAGCCCTGCGCGTTCGATTGTTTTGAACCGCACTTACTACAATTATGTTTGGTGTTGTCATTGTTGTTCCCACGAGCAGCTAGGGAAAGGGTTCGTCCATCCTTGTAGAGCCCCGCATGCAAGGATAAGGCTGTATACTCTGAGAGTCGCCGATTTCCCAGAATCACCGTTAGAGACACCTCACCCAGGTGACATTCAGCTTTCGGCACGGTTCTCACGCCTTCGCTTGGGGGTTATTCCTTCGGGACCATCCCTGGACAATTGTCCGCGACTGCCTATTAATTATTGTAACTATATTCAGCAGAAACCCTTGGTACAGGGACCCTCTATCCGCAACCCGAGGACGCGTTCGGTGGTTTTGTCATAAGCCCTTCGGTTCTATTTCAAAGGAATCGAAACCGAACCGAATATATATATATATATATATATATATATATATATATATATATATATATCAACCTAGTGTTTGGGCGATTACACACCGAGGGTAACCAGGTTTTTTCGAAACTAAATTTACGAAAATAAATAACCCCTCCCAGGTCCTCGATCGTACCAATGATAACCGCGTTTTCTCAAAAATAAATAACCTTTTCCGTGTCCTTGTTCATACCGAAGATAAATAATGTTTTAAACAAATTAATAAACAAAAGCCATTTTTTGTGATTCGCAATGATTAGTTGTTTGAAATTCACAGTTTTTATATAGAATATGAGAGAAATGTATGCCTAATTATGATTATTTAACATTTCTGCTACTTGGCAGCATTATTTAAACAACTTTTATAAACAAATACCCAGTTTTCGTATGTCACAATGAATAGGCTCCAATTATTTGATAATAATTAATTATTTAAACAATATTTGTAAACAAATTCACATTTTTAACATTATTACACGGAAAGGGCCAATTTTCTGCGGAACCGAAGATGTTTTGTAATGAAATACCAGCCAAAACGCGATAGGGGTCAATTGACCTCTGCCGGTAACAGACTATAAATTCTCGATTTTTTTAAAGTGCGCATCCAATATTTCCGAAAAAATTGTAAAATACTCCGATTTATGAATAATTAAAAGTCACAAAACGCCATCTCTCTGCAAGCAACCGCTGCTGATATTTACCACTTTAAAAATCGAAAGGGGTCAATTGACCCAGCCCGGTACTTGTAGTGTTAAATCCAACAAACATAATTGTTTAAAAAAATATTATTGTTTATAACTATCTTCTCTTATAGTAATGCTATATAATTGCGGTTTTTTTCTAAAAATTTTCATATTTTGACAAGTTCTCACTTAGAGCGAGGAAATAACGTAGTTTCAATTTATAAATAACTATCAATTATAGACGAACATCAGTTCAGTACAAATTGGTTTACATGGAAACACTTACAAGCCCATCGAGAATCCTCAAAATTAATTTTTTTTTCAAAATAAAACTTGTAACAAACGAGATGGATTTTTAGGAATGGTATGTAAAATTATCATAATAACCTCTGAATGATCTCTGCTACTTTTTTCCATAACTGACAAATTTTTACATTAACTTTTTTTTAATAGATTCGATTACCTCAACCAATCAGATATAAGGATCAAGAGCAAGGGGGGAAAGAGATTTAATTAACAACTCCACTCTACAGTGGGCTTTGATTGACCTTAACCCACAAGATCTAGCACCTCCCGGCTCTTTTTGTTCTCACTATTGTGATACATCAAGATTATTTTGAACAAAAAATCATTAAAGCCGTTTTTGAAAAATCACTATTTTTTTTAAGGTGATTAAGTATAGTTTTGTGGAAATAGTAATGAAGTGGTTAATGATTAGCATAAACTCTTTATGTTGGCACCTAAAAAAAGCTTCTATATGTTAAACATCTTGCGATAACAAAATCCCTTTAAAATGTTTGAAAATATGTGGAAAAAGGTGACTAAATTCAGATTTTCTAAAATGGCTCCTTTTTGGTGCATCCTAGTGCTTAGGTATGTTCTACGAGAATTGAAGGGCATAAGATTCCTTGGAAACTAAAAAATCTAACATTATACCTCAAATTGTTTCGGAGATATAGCTGTCGAAACTTATTTTTTAATTGGAACAAAAATTTTTTTTCATTTTAGTTGTCCTAAACTAACCTAGCTTCTGTGCATCATTCTTAAAAATTGCCACTAAATGAATTAATGTAGACTGAATTTCCTATAAATCTAAACAAACACAATACTATATCTCTAATATAACTGCAGTTATGGCCTTGTGTGTAAGATCTTCTTTAATGGAACTTAAATAGACGTTAAGTTTCTTTTGAAATTTCTTCGTTCTACTTCACTTTTTATTCTTTTGAGTAAATTTTTTCACGGCGAATGAAGCAGAAGCAAGAAATTTCAAAATAATTGTAGCGTATAGGTGGCATGCACGTGACGTCACAGCGCCCTCCGCCTTTACCCTTCTGCCTACCAACTGACTAAAGTCGGGTCCAAAAGTCCTGACACTTGGTTTTGAAGCTTTATTACTCGGCGAGAAAAAATCGCAGAATGTTGAGTTAAGGACAGAAAGATTCTTCAATATTATACTTGTAAAATGATGTCAGTTTTATTTTCGTCAAGAATTTTGTGCCTTCTCTGTGACAGAGAATGTGTGAAAAAACAAGAGAAATGACCATCAACTTTCACCACGTCGACTTTGAAGTCTTCCACACGTTCAAAAATTGGTACCAGAGATTTTGGAAAAATTCATAAGTATTCTCTAACATGTACTTAACAAATGGCAATTTGTTTTAATTCAATGTAATGGTTATTTCAATTAAGAGAGCTATAAATGTAAAAAATAATTATCTCAGCTATGGATAGAGATTTCAAGCTGATCTCTAGATTAAAAGAAGCTTCTCGATTCAGCGGTTCCATCTCAAAAGTTGAACAGCCAATAAAAATTACTAATGTCTAAATTAAAAGCGTCGGAATAATTACAATTTTAATGAATTTCAATACTGGAAAACTCATATTGAAAAAACGTCCTTCCTCGGCATTGTCGAATTCAAGCGTGAAATAAAACCCCTAAAAAAAGGGTCAACCTCCCGAAAGCCATAGGCGAAGACTTTGAATGCTGATTGACGCTTGGAATAATCGTAATGTCTGATGTGCCGGGGTGAGGAGATTCAGTCCACGCCTAAGGCTTATGGGACCTTGACCATTTTTTGAAGGGATCTCTTTCATGCCCAAAATGGACAATGCTGAGTAAGGATGTTTTTTCAGTACAACTTTCCCAGTATTTAAACTTATTAGGATCGTAATTATTCCGAAGCAATGAGACGAATTGAATTTAAAATCAATAACTATACATTTACTTGAAATAAGAAAAATGCTTTTGTTAATTAAAAAATTTCCCACATAAGGAATTATATTAATTATGCATTTACTTTACAGATAATATGATGAACTAACAGTTCATGATCCGACTTTTATTATCGAGTCTACTGCAATTGCTGTCGGAACTAAAGAAATACAGATAGATCAGACGGCAGAAGAAGAAAACTTATGTGGATTCTGTAATTGGATTCTGTATAAAAATGCATTAAACGTATGGAGATTTAGATTTAAAAACAGAGGGTAATCCCATTTGCTCGCTATGCGCCCGAGAAGAACAGCTACTAGAAAATCAAAATGATGACACTGAAGACAAAAAATTGCTGCGGAAAAAATGATAACGATTTCTGAAGCAAATTTTCCGTCACTCAATATCGGTCATTGCGTAGCGTTATCACTTCCTAGTGTAGATCGCGGACCATTAGATTTTAGCAGCGTTTTCGGAATTGTGACTGATGCAAAAATGGGGTTTATTACAAGGGTACGAGAAAAGACTTGCTTCATGGTTGGTTTTTATGAGCAAAAATTCAAACATCAGGAACCAACATGATGAAAATAGATGATGTGCGTAAAGATGTTTACATCTCAATAAGAGAGGCGGCAACTCAGCAATCAGTCCATGGTGGGCATCGCTATAAAAAATGTAACTGTAAAGCAGCTCATAATAAATTATTTACAAATCGCTGTTCTTGTTACAAAGCAAATATAAAGTGTGGTTCTCGTTGCCATCAATCTTTCACGTGCTGTAACAAGTCAGTGTAATTCAATTGTAAGTTTTCAAGCTAATCCATTTGAACTTTCAGAATCTAAAGCACATTCCGATTATATTATTCTTAGACTGCTCAGAAATTATAAACTTGAAATCCAAGAATCAAAATTATTTAATGTCAAATAAAAGTTAACAAATTTATTCACAGAGATATTGCTTATCCGAAGTTAGATAAAACCGTTGGAAAAAAATGACTACTACAATTTTATCGTTCGTCGGAAAATTGTAGTTTTCAAATATTTGCAATCCTTTCATCTAACTTCAGATAAAATATATCTCTGGTATTTACTGTGAATTTATTATAAGGTAATAAAAATAATTGTATGTATTTTGAAAAGATTCCTCACTTTTTTCCTTTCTTCATGTTTATAATACACAGACCAGTAGATATAGAATTTTTCAGATTTTAAGTAAATGTAACGTCATTGATTCAAAATAAAATAAGTTTAATTTTCCAGGTTACTTTAATAAAAATGCAACTGTTTTGTTGCAAATTTATATATTTTTATTACATATTCAACTGTCTTGAAAGAATCACCCTTTTGACTTGGAAATTCAACTTTTTGTTAAAAATTCGTCTCTGTTGCTTGATAATCCATCTTTCTTGGTTGAAAATTCAAGCAATTGGTTGAAAATTCATGTGTTTTGAAGAATATTCGCCTTTTTGGAACAACATGTATCCTGTTGATTCAAAATTTATGTTTTTGGTTTAAAGTTCGTCTTTATTATTGAAAATGTATCTCTTCCACTAGGCATTTTATATTTTTTGGTTACAAATGCAACTATTTGGTTAAAAATTAATAATCTTTTTTTGTTGAGGATTCAGCTATTTTTTCAATATTCGTCTTTTGGTTGAAATATTACCCATTATATGTTTATCGAGAATTTTTTTTATACCATTAAGCCTTTTCCCTTTCGGCGAGCCTCTAGGGATAGGCGTGACACTACCCGATTCGGGTAGTGTTTCTAGGTGGATAGTTTCTTGTAGTAAATAACTACAAGTGTGGGCTCACCACACCCACGACCGCCAACAGCAACGCAGTAGTATTATTCTCGAACGGTCACCCATCCAAGCACTAACCGCGCCGTTGAATTATGGCCGTTGAATTCATTTTTTTAAATCATAAATTCAACTAATTGGTAGAAAATCTAACTGCTTTGTTGAAAATTTAATTTATTTGATTGAAGAATCATCATTGTAGTTGAAAATTCATCTTTTTCTTAAGTAAAAACATTTTGTTAAAATTTTTGTTTGCAAATTAATAGTTTTAACTGAAAATTTAACAATTAAATTTTTGTTGAAAAATTTATCATTTTTATTTTATGGTTAAAAATTCATCTACTTTCTTAAAAATTCTTCCTTCTTATTTTTGAAAATTAATGACTTTAACTACTAAAATTATCTGATGTCGCATAATTGTAGCTTTCCATTGTTTGCAAAGGTTGAAAATTAATTTTTTGGATAGAAAATTATTCTTATTGGTTTAAAATTTGTCTATTTTATTGAAAATTCAACTCTTTTGCAGGAAATTTAATCTTTTTTGGTATAAAATGCAACTGTTTGATTCAAAATTAATAATCTGTTTTCCTTGAGAATTCATCTGTATTGTTAAATATTCGTCTTTTGGTTGAAATATTAACTATTAGATTTTTCGTCAAGAATTCATCTTTTTTGGTTAAAAATTCAACTACTTAGTGGAAGATTGAACTGCTTTATTAAACACTCCCAGAAAAAATTCGTGCGCGCATGTTACGCGCAAGCTGATGCACGCATGACTGGCATGCCGAAATGCATCATATTTGCCAGCATGTTGTGATTGCAACTGAAGTGCGTACACAAGGTGTGGTACAATGCGAGCATGTTTACAATCAGCCTGTGACGAAATTATGCGGCGCATACATGCGGGCAGCACGCGTACCCAGTGAGAGCACAAAAGCTTGAACTTTTCAGGGATATTCGTGGGACGTTCAATGTCTGTTTCAATTGACGTCAATTGAAATGCAGTAAATCAGCTTAACGGACTTTTGAATAATTAACAAAGTTTATTACTCAATGGTTACAAAAGCTATAAATGGCCTTTCGCTAAGGGTGCCGTACTATAGCGCAACAGAAAACGCAAAGCAGAATATCATAAAAGTGAAAAAGATAGTGAATCTATAATTTTTTACATTATAATTTGAAATTATTTATATTATTTAAATAATTATAAGTTGCTAATACAAGGTATATATGAGCACGTCAGAGAAAAAGAAAGACTCCTAAGAGTCGTGAGGAAAAACGAGACAAGTACCGTTAGAAAGAGAAACTTTTACACCGAATGCCTGAACAGCAAAACAGCGCAACGATAATTGTCTCGTTTTTCTTCAAGACTCTGCGGAGTCTTCTTTTTGCTCTGAGGTGCTCATATGTTAAGTACATGTTATATTGAGTACATGTTAACAAAACATTATTCTACTTCATTTATTATAAATAAATAATGTTAAGATACTCAATCAGCGCGCACTAAGTGTCTGCTTCATGTACGCACGCGCGTGCCTCGCATGGCATGCGTCGCATATGCGCCTCCATGGATGACACATCAGTGTGGAGATCTGAACGCACGTCGTGCGAATTAATCCACACATATGCCCCAACAGTGCGCGCATCCTGCGCTAAAACTGTTATCTGGGCTAGTTTATTTGATTGAAGATGCATCATGTTTGGTGAACATTCATCTTCTTGTTTGAAAATGTAACTATTTTATTAGAAATTCTTTTTTATGATTGAAAATTAATGGTTATATATACTGGGATTTACTATAAATTCATTATAAGGAAATAAAAATAATTTCATGTATTTCAAAAAGATTCCTCAATTTTCCACAATTCCTTTACTTTTGTAATACATCCAGCCAATAGATACAGCATTTTTCTGATTTCAAGTAAATGTATAGTTACTGTTTTAAAATTGAATTCGTCTTATTGCCCAGGTTACTTTGGGTATTAAGCCATGAGTGCATGCAGACGGCCAAGTGCCACCTGGGATTTAGGGAATTAGATGGAAGAAAGGTCGACGCAGGTAGATTCGTGGCGATTTCCTTTCTCCTAATGGGAAATAAAATACGAAACATAATTTTTTTTAAATTTTGCAATTATCAATTTGAAAATATTATATTCGGAATCTACATTTCTTGACGATTCCAACGACATGTCACTTTCAGTCAAAAGATTAAAATTAGAATAAGTTGATGCAGATTTCAGCTTATGCTTTGACACTGGCTAGCATTATGGAATTTTCCGTAGCATAGCTGAAAATGCAACAGTTGATTTTGTAGAAAATTCGTTTGTTGAAATTTGTAGACAATTCATGTGCTCTGAATTCAGCTGTTGAATTTTGTATCAAATTCATCTGTTTTTAATTGGAATAATATTAATATTAATAATATGTAGAATGATATAATTTGAAAAAAGGGTTAAACAATCACCGCAGGTCCCACTGAGAGCAACCGCCATTCAAAAAATGGCACCGGCTCCCAGTAGAACCGCGGTCAATCACACTTATGGCCAAGTCTCAGAACCGTGAGATGGGTGATCACAGGGCACGATGAAATCACGACAGGCCGGCGAAACGCTCTTGCGTCTTGGGGACACGAAGCGACCCAAGTATAACGACTTTCTGCATCCATCTTGCAAGTGCCTGTGCATATTTTTGGCACACGGGTATGACTTTAAGGTTTCGAACCAGTGATAGTTTCGCACCTCCGAGAGCACCGATCACAAAGAAAATTACTTTAACCAGAAATTTTGGGTATAGTCGTTGCAGCTCTCTTTTAAGGTCTTGATACCTCTACTCCTTTTCTCCCTCTTTGGCACTGATGTTGTAATCGGCCGGAGCCGAGAATTCGACCACGAATATAGTTCGTTTCTCGAAGTCTTGGAGAAAAATGTCAGGCCTCAAGTGCGCAAAGGGGACTGCTGTCTGAAAATCGCAGTTCCAGAAAATTAGGCACATCTCGTTTCGGACAATTGATTATATCTCCCTTGCAGCGTTCAGCAGGGCAGGGTCGCGGCCAACACCGTAAGAGCGACAAAGATGGTGATGAAGCACTCTTAGGACCGCATTATGTCTATAGATATACGTCCTTCCTGCGTGGGTCGGACACTCCGTTACTATGTCTTCCAGGTACTCAGTGTGTGCATGACACGCTCTGCACCTATCACTGGGAACTTCTCGACATGAAATGCGGTCACCGTATGCTAAGGTGAAAATGACACCGCCCTGAAATGCAAAAATAAAACCCTCTGTACCTGAATTAAGCCCTAATGACCTGAGGAGAGCAAAAGTTTGCTAATTCGACAAGGACTGTTTTTTGTAAATTACTGTGAAAGTTTACGTGCATTTTCCTGTCGAGTAACTGTTGGTGAAATTTTCCAACCTCTGCCTTCTTCACTTCGGCTTTTAGAAGTGAAGCATCTAGATGGAGTAATGCACTTTCCTCACTTATGATGTTAAAATTCAGGCCAAGGGTCTCGACCACTTGCTCCACGGCTTTGTAAAGGAACGCACCTTCGCCAATCATCTCGTGGTTACTGACCATGTTTAGGAGAGGATCTTGGCCATTCTCAACGATTTAAGCTGTACTTGGAACAATTCGGTTAAGAAGACACTGGAGATTCAGAAGTCCGCGTTCGCCTTGGCGGCGTGAAATGTATAATCGCGGAACTGACGAATTGATATGCAAGCTTTTATGCATATGCATGATCTTACGTGTGGTGACATGAAGGGCCCCTAAGCTCGTTCTTCGTACATTGAACCACTCCTAACGAGTAGAGTAGAACCGACACGGCAAGCATGTTAGTCGCAGATACCTTGTTCAACGCCGACAGATTGGAAAACCGAATCTGTCGAAAAAGATGGTTGTATCTGCTTCGGAGAGACTCCTTCTCTGATGTTACGTCCTGAATGCGGCTTTGAGGCACGCCCAGGTATGTATAGGTCTCTCCAGTATTAAGATGCCTAACAACTCTTATCTCCACAATCTCAGGGTACTTGGGAACGCCTGTAAGCTTTCCATTCTTCAGATTAATTTTGGCACACTTGTCCAAACCAAAGAAAGTTCCAATCTCTCCTGTGTAGTTCTTGACGATATTTATAGCACTCTGAAGTTTGCTTTTATCAGAAACATAGATCTTCAGGTCATTCATATAAAATACGTGAGTGACGTTATGATCGCGATGATTATTGTCGCCGCAGAGGTATTCAGAAGAATTTGGTAGTGCGAGAGATAGAGGCAGAAGTGTCATGCAAAAAAGCAAAGGGCTCATGGTATCACCTTGACAGACGCCCCCATGGGCGGTGACGTTGTTCGTTGTCAGACGATAATTTCTAGATGAGATAGTAAATGTAGTTTTCCAGAGAGGCATCAATCTCTCTATGCATCTTTCTCTGTGTGGATGTACCTTCAAGCTTTCCAACAGACAGATGATAAGTCTATGAGAGGTTGAATTGAAAGCTTTCCGGTCATCCAGGCCATTGACAGGACGCGCTTATGGGCTGCAGCGTCTTAACAGACACACCTGTCAATTAGCAGGTTCTCTCGACTGCCTGCTACACCATTTTTCGAGCCGCGTTGTTCGTACATCTCTCGCCATACAGGCTCAATTCGACGAACAGTACAGTTGTTTATGACAGCTGTAAAGATCTTATACAGTGTGATGGACATTCCTCCTCAGATTTTATGAGGTTGTCGCAAAACTCCTTGAAGCAGATGATATTGTCACTATCTTCTTTCAACTCTAATGTTTTCGGGATATTGTACACCTCTCTCCAAAAAGTTTTTACCTCCTTGAGCTTGGATGGATTTTTTACAGAAACAGGGAGATCGCTGAAGAGGCGCGATGGGTCTGTATTTTCTTCCTTGCATCAGATAACAGCTGTATTTTCTCAACCATATGCTGCTTGATTGTCAGAAGCTTTGACTTGTTTAGTGTTTAGTGTTGGGCGAACTTTCGGACCATTCCCGTGAACGGTCTACCAGATGTTATGTAGTCAATCACACATTGAACACGGGACGCATTCTGTCTTGCCCATCCAATCTTCTTGTTCAATTGATGCTTTCAGAAGGTGCCTGCTTACTGCGGTTGGTCTTGATCTCGCTTCCTTATCTTCGTCGGAAGCTTGATTAAGCAGCGGTTGGGGAAGCGCTCCGCGTACATATCCATTATTCCGGAGGTCGTCGGCTTGATTTCGCAAAGACTGATGCGAAACGTGCTGAAGCTCTGGGTGTTTCTGGCACCACAGAGTGTACATACGCTCCATAAAGGCTCCGCAAACAGGGATAATACTGGCATCGTAGTCTAGCACGACATCCTTGAGTTGATCCGTCGACTCAATGTGGGCGTTTCGCCAGTTCGTCGACGTGTTTCCAACTAAATTATTTTCAGCACCCCAAACTCTAGGACGATCGGCATTATTTGCTGACCCATTGTCGGGTGCTCTGCACGTTCGATCGTTTTGAACCGCATGTACAACATTTTGGAGTTTTGATGGTTTAATTGTTATTCCCACGAGCAGCTAGGGAAAGGGGTCTTCCATCTTTGTAGAGCCCCATGTGCAAGGATGAGGCTGATACTCTGAGAGGTCGCCCGGTATCCCAGAGTCACCGTTTGGGAGATAAGATTTTGTCATGGGCCCTTTAGTTCTATTACAAAGGAATCGAAACCGAATCTATATATATATATAT
>CAKNXH010000812.1:95241-134159 GCA_932178445.1 Andricus quercusramuli | reverse complement strand
TACCAAACGCGTCCTCGGATTGCGGATAGAGGGTTCCTGTACCAAGGGTTTCTGCTGAATATGGTTAAAATAATTAATAAGCAGTCGCGGACAATTGTCCAGGGATGGTCCCGAAGGAATAACTCCTAAGCGAAGGCGTTACATCCGTGCCGAAAGCTAAATGACACCTGGGTGAGGTGTCTCAAACGGTGACCGGAGATACCGGGCGACCTCTCAGAGCAACAGCCTTATCCTTGCACGCGGGGCTCTACAAGGATGGACGAACCACTTCCCTAGCTGCACGTGGGAACAACAATGAAACCACCAAAACACCAAAATGTTGTAGATGCAGTTCAAAACAATCGAACGCGCAGAGCACCCGACAATGGGTCGGACAACAATGCCGACCATCCTAGAGTTTGGGGTGCTGAAGATAATTTATATGGAAACACGATGACGAACAGGCAAAACGTTCACATTGAGTGGATGGATCAACTTAAGAGTGACGAGCCAGGCTGCTACGATGCCAGCATTATCCCTGTTCACGGAGGCTTTATGACACGTATGCAAACTCTGTGGTGCCAGAAACACCCAGAGCTTCAGCACGTTTCGCATCAGTCTTTGCAAAATCAAGCCGACTACCTCCGGAAAAACGGATATGTACGCGGAGCGCTTCCCCAACCACTGCTTGATCAAGCAGCAGACGAAGATGAAGCGACATTAAGACCAACCGTAGAAAGCAGGCACCTTCTGAAAGATGATCGCAATTTCAGTACAAGGAGGAACATCAACATGCAAGTTCCTCTTAAGCCCCAAGATCTGGCTGAAATGGATGCCTCCCTTCGTGGAGATATCTCGCAAGAGTCCGACCTCTGAACCATCAATTGCTCAGTTTATGGTGCTGCGAGAGCTTTGGCTAATTCATATCGAAGTCTAAAACCGACGATGGATTAAAAGACCAGAAGACGTGTTCAATGTGTGATTGACTACATAACATCTGGTGGACCGTTCACGGAAAGGGTTCGAAAGTTCTCCCAAGAACTAAGGATCTTGAATCACACACAAAACAAGTCAAAGCTGCTGACAATCAAGCAGCATATTGTTGACAAAACACGGCTGTTATCTGACGCAAGGAGGAGAATACAGAAGAGGGAAAGATGGATCAGGGAGAATCAATAGTTTCTCGCTGACCAATCGCGCCTCTTCAGCGATCTCCCTGTTTTTGTAAAAAAAAATCCACCCAAGCCCAAGGTTACTGCCGAAGAGGTGAAAAAAGCACTTAGAGGCACGAAGAACTTTTCCGCTGCTGGACCAGATTGTATCAATAACTTTTGGTGGAAGAAGTTTACTTTTATACACCAACATTTGGCCCGCATATTCTCCTCATACTTAGAGTCGGAGACGCCCATTCCGCAGTGGCTAGTGTTAGGACGCACTATACTCCTACCGAAAAAAGGCAACTTGTCCAAACCAGAGAATTACAGGCCAATAACTTGTTTGAACACACTGTATAAGATCTTTACAGCTGTCCTAAACAACAGGATTGTTCGACGAATTGAGCCTGTATGGCGAGAGATGTACGAACAACGTGGCTCGAAAAAAGGTGTAGCAGGCTGTCGAGAGAACCTGATAATTCACAGGTGTGTCTGCAAAGACGCTGCAGCCCATCAGCGTGTCCTGTCAATGGCCTGGATTGACTACCGGAAAGCTTTCGATTCAACCTCTCATAGACTTATCATCTGCCTGTTGGAAGGCTTGAAGGTACATCCACACATAGTGAGATGCATAGAGAGATTGATGCCTCTTTGGAAAACCAGATTTACTATCTCATCTAGAAATTATCGTCTGACAACGAACAACGTCACCTTCCAGAGGGTCGTCTTTCAACGTGATACCATGAGCCCTTTGCTTTTTTGCATCACACTTCTGCCTCTATCTCTAACACTACGAAATCCTCCTGGATACCTCTGTGGCGACACTGAGCCGTCCCGGTTCTACTCTACTCGTTTGGGGTGGTTCAATGGACGAAGAACGAGCTTAAGGCCCTGGATGTCACCACACGTAAGATCATGCATATGCATAAAAGCTTGCATATCAATTCGTCAGTTCCGCGACTGTACATTTCACGCCGTCAAGGCGGACGAGGACTTCTGAATCTCCAGTGTCTTCATAACCGAATTGTTCTAAGTACAGCTTACATCGTTGCGAATTCCAGAGATCCTCTGCTAAAGATGGTCAGGAACCACAACATGATTGGCGAAGGAGCGTTCCTTTACAAAGCCGCGGAGCAAGCGGCTGAGACCCTTGGCCTGAATTTTAAAATCAGAAGTGAGGAAAGTACATTACTCTATCTAGATGCTTCACGTCTAAGAGCCGAAGTAAAGAAAGCAGAGTTTAGAAAATTTCACCAAGAGCTACGCGACAAGCATATGCATCGAAACTTTCACAGAAATGTAGAAAAACAGTCCTTGTCGAAGGAGCAAACTGTTGCTTTCCTCAAATCATCAGGGCTCAATTCAGGTACAGAGGGCTTCATTTTCGCATGCCAGGATGGTCTCATTTCCACCTTAGCATACAGTGACCGCATTTTATGTCAAGAAGTTCCCAGTGATAGGTGCAGAGCGTCTCATGCACACGCTGAGTACCTCGAAAACATACTATCTGGTTGTCCGACCCACGCAGGAACGACGTACATCTATAGACATAATGCGGCCCTAAGAGTACTTTATTACCACCTTTGTCGCTCTTACGGTGTTGGTCGCGACCCTGCCCTGCCGAACGCTCCACGGGATATAGAGTCAATTGTCCGAAACGAGAAGTGCCAAATTTTCTGGAACTACGATTTTCGGGCAGCAGTCTCCGTTGCGCACTCGAGGCCTGACATTGTTCTCCAAGACTTCGAGAAAAGAACTATATTCGTGATCGAATTCTCAGCTCCGTCCGAATACAACATGTGCGAGCAATTATCGTTGTGACAGGTGCTCTCGGAGGTGGAAACTATCACTGGTTCGCAATCTTAAAGCCATACCCGCTAGGGTGGCCCAAAAGTATACATTTTGGAATTTTCGACCCGCGTCGGCGCCAAATTGTTCTCTCGTAGAAACAAATAGATGAATATTTTTTATTTTAAAATAAAATGATTTTCAGTACGTTGTAAAGTATTTTGAAGTTGTCTCCTAACGTACGAATTAAAATAGAAAAGTTTCAAGAGAACCTGAGCCGCGTCCTGAGATTTAACCCAGACGGCAGTTTTAGTGTTATTACTCTGTTATTCAACTCAATGAAGTCAAGTGTCCAGCTAGGGTTGGGGTATTGTAGAAAATTTAGTTGTTTCCCCAGAAAGTGCGCAAAAAATTGGGGAAATGTGCTGGGTTACAGGTTTGGACCTGTAGCACGGAGCTTTATGGTCGAGCCTGCATCTGGAAGTCCTAAGCCTCTAACAATAAGCCACTCTGAGTTCAACGTAGCTGCCATAAATTCTTCAGGTGCGGAGAAAAGCTGCTGTTGGACTTGAAATTTCTATTTCCACTTATTTTTGTAACCGCTTCAAAACTATAATTTAAAAAATAATGATCATTTTTTCTCATAAATCTGTTCTCAATATCCTCATAAATGCTTCTTAAAAAATATCAAGTTAAAAAATCATATCAAAGGCTCGCTACGAGTCTAAAAATGTCTCAAATTTTGTCATAACTTTATTATTGTAATAAAATTGGACAAAATTCATCTTTACTGAGAAGAGAATAAGTTTATAAAAGGGTAAATAAATTGACTTGTAATTTCTTGAACAAAATCAAGGAAGTTAAAAAAGTATACTAATCCAAAATAAAAAAATATGTATTTATTTGCTTCTACGAGAGAACGATTTAGCGTCAACGCGGGTCGAAAATTCCAAAATGTATATTTTTGGGCCACCCTAATACCCGCGTGCCAAAAATATACCAAGGCACTTGCGAGATGGATGCAGAAAGCTGTCATCCTTGGGTCAGATGTTTTTCATATTGTTTTCTGTAGTAAATTATTGACACTAATTATTTCTACAATAATAATAATTACCATTATTACTATCAAAAACTGGGTTCATAATAACATTATATTATAAATAGATGCCTATCACAAAACGCGAAGCATATGCCTCGCACATACGTGCCTCTCGCATTGTGCGACGCATAAGCCTCGCACGTAGTGCCTCTCACAAAATGCGACGCATATGCACCACACCCTACACGCACCGCGTGCCTCGCATGCCGTGAGGGTAACGTGCCTCGCACGATTGTTATCTCGATCTCTTTCACGAGACGAAACACTGTCAAATCTTCGCACAGTAAGAATAACATTTTCATACAAACACACTTTTCCGTCTCGTGGAAAGCGTCGCACGTTTTTTGCGTTCACGAGACGAAACTCTTCGAAACTCGATAGAAAAACTTCGAACGCGCTAGATCGTGTTTCGGTAGCGTTGCTGCTATGTTGCGTCATCCCCGTATTTTCCGTAGTTCCCTAGTTCATTCCACTACCGATGTGATAAAGGGCATTTATATCAGGTAGACTAAATTGAATACTCACGAATGTAAAATTATATTTAAACAGTTTATTTCAATAGATAAACGTCGAGTACACGTATGAGACACGCTCGTATCGATCGTCAACACGAAATCTCCCCAAGAACACTTCTCGGCCGTCTTTCCTTACCAAAGTTCCTAGCTAGTAACATTTTGATTGAGCGAAATTGTCCCTAACATAATCATCAAAAACTTCACTGCCAGCCGAACATGAACTGACAACTCCTATATCCATGAAAGATGCTTCAACGAATTCAGCTATAGCAGCACGCTGGTAAAAATTTTGGAACTTGCATTTGGTCGACTGGGTGGAAGGCTATCCTGTTTAGAAAACCCGTTGGAACCCGATTAGAACCCTGATAGAATTCGGGTTTCTACCTAGGTGTACGCGGGAGCCAAGAAGGATTTTGAAAATAGGTCCTGCACCGAGCCCTAAGAAGGCATCGCAGAGCTTCAATACGGGTTCTAAATGGTACGGTAAATTGTTCCCTAAAGTGATTCTTCATTATTTTTAACCAGGTCGTATCGGGCCCTAAGAAGGGTTCCAAGGGATTTTATATTAGAGTAGGTCGTTTCAAATCAATTTTCGAAATTGAAAACGTAATAGCGAGGAAAAGTTGCCTTTTGGCATGAGAAGCTCAGAGCAATGATGTGCCTGATATGCCAAAGTGACCGTAACTCACTACTACACGACGGTGTCCCCCTTCTCTTCCTTCTGCCGACCCCCCCCCCCCCATCCGACTTGCCACGCTGCCTTTCCGCGCCGCACAGCTACGTTTGACAGCAAGCAGCGAGAGGCAAACGTGTCACAACTTCTCGATTCTTTTTCGAGTGGCTGGCGCACAGTCTCAGAACGCTCGAGTTTTGTTTTGTCTTCGGCGTGATCTTGAGGTTTTCCAACCATGGACACTGAGAGACCTGTCAAATTCTACTCTTCCCTTATTTAAGGATGTTATTAGATGTTGTCAGGAGGAACGACAGAAAATGGCTTCAGCGTTGAACAACATAAATGTTCCTTTCGGAGCTATTGCTAAGACAGTAGCTCAAGAAGGTAAAATCCCTTTACAACAAGGCTTCTGTTCTACAAAAAGTTCATGACTACATCTTCAACATTGTTTTAGGTGGCTTCTTGCAAGCGCCAATCCCTTTTCTCTCTAACCACGACTTGATGAACATTACCCTTAAATTTTCCTATAATCTAAATTCAAAACCAACCCAAAGACTGGTGAGGAATCTCTCTAAAATTGATGCACATAGATTCCACGAACATCTAATGACGTATGATTGGGAAAAAATATTACTAGATACAGATATAAATAATAAAATCGACGCTCTGACTAATTACCTAGTCTCCGCATTCAATGAATTTTCTCTGCTTCACGTTTCTAAAAACTTTAATGAAGCTGCCCCTGGAGCACACCCGAAATTAAAAATCTGATGGGGGAACGTGATGGCAAGCGCCGACTTGCAAAAAGAACAAAAAGCAGTATAATACAAGCTCAATTTCGTAAACTGAGGAACCTAGTTCAAACTAAGATTAGAGATGTGTTCAATCAATACAATTATAACGAGATTGCACATAGAGACAAAAAAGAGGACATTTTGCATCTCCTTAGACGCTTACACCTGATCCCGCCCAAGCACGAATCTATAGATAGTAATCTTCCGTCTGATGACCTTTTAAAGACTTTTTTTACATTCCCAGTTCCAGACTTATCATCATCTTCCACTGCATATCTACAATGCTTCCCTTCAGGTCGGTATCTTCTCAGATATATGAAAAAAACGCTGTTATATGCCCAGTTCCAAAAATTTCTAAACCTACTTCCCCGAAAGACTTCCGGCCAATTTCTATTTTCTGTGCACTGTCTAAATCACTTGAAAAAATTGTTCACTTGCAACTTTCTAAATTTCTCGAATTATCTAAAGCCATTGACCCGATGCAATCAGGTTTTCGGGCAAAGCATAGTTTTCTTACTGCTTTCCTTAAAGTAACGACGGATCTCAAATTAGCAATGCATAATAGGGAGATCACGATTGTTGTTCTGTTTGATTTTTCGCAGGCTTTTGATTTGGTCAATCATAAGTTACTCCTACAAACGTTAAAATCCTCTAACGTGTCAAACTCTGTTATCAAGTGGTTTAAATCCTATTTTAATAATCGGTCTCACAGAATTATTAATAGTAGTGGTGACCTTTCTGATTGGTGGGAAGTCAAAAGTGGGGTTCCTCAGGGCTCCATTCTGGCACCCCTCCTCTTCAATTTGTTCACTTCTGACCTTGGAAGTGAACTTCACATTGTAAATATCACAAATACGCTGACGATTTCAAAATCTATTTATCGGGACCAATATCTTCATTAAGTAGGTTACTTGTTCTAGTCCAGGAGGATATCGATCGCGTTATCCTCTGGGCCTGGAAGAATGGACTTACTCTTAACCCGGGCAAAACTCAGGCAATTGTTGTTGGACCTACTTCATCTCAGTCGCTTGAAACACTGGCATCATTTCCACCTCTTCGTATCGAGAATCTTACTATCCCTTTTTCGGAAGCGGCTAAAGATCTGGGTTATTTCCATAACTGTACCTTGTCCTGAAAGGAACAGGTACAAAGTATTTCAAGGAAAACATACAGAATTGTACAACAACTATATAGGAATAAGGACTCTTTACCTACCTCTACTCGGATACTTTTGGTTAATAGTTTAAACTTGCCTCATACGAAAATACGAACACATAACTCCATACAGACTTAAGGCTTGTCTGCTTAATGTTGCCAAGAGAAGACAATTCTTTATGGGTAATTTTTTCTATACTCTTTTTCAGAACAAAGCTCCCGAGTATCTATTCAACCTATTCCAATTTGTAGATAGAGACCTTCCAGCACAGTCTAAGCTTCGTAAAAGACATGAAATCCTTAAGATTCCTTTTCACAGAATGTGTCAGTTTCAAAGATCATTTATAGTAAGGGGTGCCCGGCTATGGAAGACATTGCAGGGTGGTCACCTTTTTCGTCATGATGGCTGAAAAGGGAGGGAAGATCCCTGATCTTTTGAGTAAACCGAGAGATATGGGGACAACTAGGGTCCCAGATCCTCTTGATAGAGGACATAGAGTTGAGAGTAGGAAGGAAGATCCCAGATCCTCTTGATAGGAGACTGAAATGTAACAGAAAAATCCTAGATCCTCTCGACAGACGACCGAGAGGTAAGAGAAAAAATCCCAATCCTCTTGACAGAGGGCCACAAAGTGAGAGAAAAATCTCAGATCCTCTTGACAGAGAGCCGAGAGGTATGAGAAAACCCCAGGTCCTCTTGACAGAGGAACCAGAAGTAAGAGAAAATCCCAGATCCTCTTTACAAAGGCCTGAAAGCCAATAAAAGTAGAGTTCCCATATCCTCTTAACAGAGGACCGAGAGAGTAGTGGAGAACGGACAGAACATGATTAAACTTTAACAAGAACACTTGCCGTTATGGAGTGACTCTGACAGTGGAGAAAAAGCTCACCAAGTTGGCTATAGGCGTCTTCAGTCTTCTGAGGCTTCGTTCCACGCAACTCGAAGTTGATTCTAGTTTCTTCTCTTTGAAACACTTGGTGAAGTTAATGAGTCGGGTAATTTTTCAAAATTAATAATTTAAGGTTAGGGTTTTGAAATAAGTAAGTCGAAGTTAGGGTTTCGGAACAGATAAGGCGAGTTTTGGTTTCAGTGCTTCACCACCAACAACAATTTATTTATCTGATTGAGGACGTTACTCAATAGGTAGCTCGCGAACACTCATTGAGCGTGAAGCTTTCGTCTACTTATAAAAAAGCCGAAATTATAGACTAAACTCGGAGCGTCGCCATTATCGGGTGGTGACTGCATCGTTACTGACTGAGAGCTTGCCGCGAGAGAATACCTCAACCGTCTGAGAGCAGCGCTGCGGCGCGAGTAGCAACTAATCGACCTATCGATGTATCGATTCATCGAAGGTCGCGGCTGGCGCATGAAAATTCAAATGAACTAAAAATCTTAACGACTATTAAAATATATTAAAGGATTGCGAATGGATAAAAACCATAGTTAAAATAAAAGCGTTCTGCAGTCGGCCTGTTTTAGTGTAGTTGGGAGCTGTTGTTTTGAGAAGTATAAGAGAAAATAATGTCAGAGAAATTTAATTATGTAATAATCTTAATAACAAATGAACTATTTGAGCGCCTATAGGAAGTTTTAATTCATAAGTATACAAGAAGAGACAATTTTTTTCATATAAATATTTGAAAACAATAACAATTGTAAATCATTAGCCAATTGTTCTGACAAAACTTGAATATCAGTTTTCGGTAGTGTATTAGATACATTGATAGACTGAATTTTTTATGCCGACAAATAGCCAAATAGTGCAGTTGATAGTTAAGTATGTTTAAATAATAATGACCAATTGTTATAGAATGAGTCCATATAATAACTAGGTGCCATATCCTAGTAATTTGTGGTTGATAACTCTCAGGAAGAAAATGGTTTGGATTGTAACAAAAACTATTTATTTACTTGCACTACTTGTTTGTCCATGAATTGTTGAAATGTAGTGAGAGTTAATGAACCAAATGCTGTTAATCCGTACATACATACATACATACATTTTTGAACTTTAAGTATCTCTCATATCATTAAATAGAGCGATCGCAGAAAGAACCACGTTAGACCCGTATATATGCCTACAACGAAGTTTGAAAAAATTTCGCGATCTATGTGCCAACTAGAATGCGCCTGCAGCTTGGTAGAATCGCACATATTTGAATAATGTGATTCCACCTAGAACCACGCTATACCCATATAGGAGCTTACAACGAACTCTGAGAAATAATTTCCATTTACAAAACCCGGACTTGACCCAGTTACACCCTGATCAGCCATCGTTACGCAATTAAAATCATGCAATTTCCATGTACTCAGCGGTCTAATGCAGGTTCAATCCCGATCATAATAGGTATTTGGCCAGGGTAACCTACCTTCAATGTTTCTGAAGGCGTTTTTGCCAGTATATATTAAAAAGTGTTCTATTTTCTGACATATGGTTTTAAATACTACATGCATTTCTGCAGTTTGATGCCTTACGGAATAACCATTATTCTAATATAGCTTCATACAGAGGAGGTCTGGTCAACAGATATATGCTGTATCGACACTCATGATAATATGAACTTTTACATTCTCATTCGTGAGAGTGTAATGTAATCGTCTAAATATTCGATCTCCAGTTTTTAACTGGATTTTTACGTTTCGGCACTCAGAGAGTCCGAAAAACATAACATTTTTCCGGTGTATGTCTGTATTTCTGTATGTATGTCCGTATGTATGTATGTGTGGTTATCTGAATGTTATAGTTACGCTAACTTTTAAATAATTTGTTAAATGAAGTCAGCCTTCGATACACTTTTTTAGCGTTCAAAATAAATTTCAAGTTCGTTAACCAGATATTTCGGACCAAAAATAAAAAATGTAGAGCATTTTTTCAATTTCCCTAATAGCACGGAACATTCCCGGAACGTTCCATGGGAATTTTCGTCACGTTCCAGGGAGGTGTAAAATGTCCGCCGCTTGGGAACGTTCCAGAAACGCTCCACTGGAACGTTTAAAACATAAATTAACGTTATTGTTATTATTATCAATAAAAAACGCGTAAAACGTAAGTGATAGGTCAATATCGGGCTGAAACTTTGGAAAATGTATGAGAAGACAATAAACTACGTTCACGTACTTCATTCGATGAGGAATTTCGCAAAAAATTATTTTCAAAGAAATTAAAACTGGGTGCATCTTTTGAACCTAAGAACTTTTTTGTAAGTGAAATATCGGCTCCAAACTTTGAGAAATGCAAGAGCCGATAGTGAAGTACGTTTATGTACATCATTTGAGTATAAAAGATGCAAAAAGAAAAATTCTCACTAAATCTCAAAAACTGTTGCCAGTTCGGTCTGTATTCGCGATGAGCATAAAAATGCGAAGTCTGGCGGCCACTAAACGAGGCCAATAGCGATTTTAATGCTTACATTATTGGACATTGAAATAACATATTTCACTCAACTTTTATGCTGGACACAACTTTTAAAGAATATTATTGTAAAAACACCGTATCATCAATCTTTGACAGCGTGGGCCCCATATTTCAGATGCAGATGAGCCAGCTGATAGAGCCTCGATTAGTGGCCGCCAGACTTCGCATTTTCATGCCCATTGCAAAAATACCGACCGAACTGGCAACCGGAACCGGAGTTGACATTTAGTTGGAATTTTTCTTTTTGCATCTTTTATACTCAAACAATGTACATAAACGTACTTTACTGTCGGCTCTTGCATTTCTCAAAGTGTGACGCCGATATTTTACTTACGGAAAAAGTTCTTAGGTTCAAAAAATGCACCCAGTTTTAATTTCTTCGAAAATAATTTTTTGCAAAATTCCTCATCGAATAAAGTACTTAAACGTAGTTTATTGTCTTCTCATACATTTTCCAAAGTTTCAGCCCGATATTTCATTTACAAAAAAAGTTCTTAGATTAAAAAAAAAATTCGGAAAATTGAAAAAGTGAGGTCGGTAATGTAGGTATTCGACTGTATCGCATGCCCTTAATGTTACCATTTCGTACAAGATGTGGTGCCTGGAGTACCAAATAAGAAATTCAAGTAATTCATGTGGACGTTCGAGGAGTATATACATATTAATACAAGGAGGTGTTTCGGGATTCAATCGTGCGCAAAAACTACGCACGGAGACTGGTCGAAATGCATTGGCCAATCAAGTTTTTTTTAAACTCGAGAGGACGAAAGGTTCAAAAACAGTAGTCAATTGTTTTTAATCCCAGTCCTATTATTTGGTCTGAAAAGTGGTCCTTTTGGACTATATCATTTACATCAAATACGATCGATACTTGAAAATACAATGAAAAGAGTTTAACCATATTCAAAAACTTAAACTATGTGAAAGTTACCCTTATAACTTTAAGTTGATCTATGAAATGTGGTAGGACTTAGCCTTTTTTTAAAGTCCGACATGAGATTTAAAATGATGACCGCTAAATCCATGATTCGTTCTTTGGGCGGCTGTGCATTCTAACCTCACCCATCATTCGACTTAGGAAAACTGAGTCGCGCCAGTCAGTAGAAAGTTGAAGTCCCTACTGGCAACTCACAGCACAAGCGCGGTTTTGATGTTTGATCAGCGCTAGTGAAGTCACACGTGGTGAGCGCAATTTGGATTGAAATATCTGAATCTATTACCAAAATAATTTTTGTTATAGGCATGTTATTTTTCATTTTTGAAATAATCATTACAAACCGAGAAATTAGTCTTCAAAAGTAGGGTAACTTTGATCCAGCATATTTTTAATATAATAAATATTTATTAAAATTTGATAAATAACATATCTACCCTGGCAAAAGTATCGGATAGGAATTCCTTCCGAACCAATCCGAATCATTCCGGAATCTGTATCCGAACCAATCCGAGTTAATTCGAACTAATCCGACATTTTTTTTACATTTCGTTCGATCCAAATCGGTCAAAAATTAATCCGACTCAATCCGAACTTCTAATCTGAATGAATCCGAACCAAATTTTCAATCCGAATGAGTCCGAGTTCGGATTGACCAAAAACAATTTTCAATCCGAATGAATCCGAGTTCGGATTGAATCGGATTCATTCGGACTGAAAATCGTCTGGTCAATCCGAGTTCGGATTCAATCAAATTGAAAATTTGGTTCGGATTTATTCGGATTGGAAGCTCGGATTGAACCGGATTGAGTCGGATTAATTTTTGACCGATTTGGATCGAACGAAATGTGAAAAAAATTCGGATTGGTTCGAATTAACTCGGATTGGATCGGATACAGATTCCGGAATGATTCGAATGGTTTCGGATTGGTTCGGAAGGAATTCCTATCCGATACTTTCGCCAGGGTAGCTTATGCTTTTGCAAGTCCAGGCATACCACATAAGTCATATTTTTCACCATACTTTCAGATAAAATAGCCGCCAAAAGACTAAGTAAAGTTCCAAATTTTGAAAATGCTCTATAATAATTTTCGTCTAATCGAAAAATTTCATTGGGATAGTTTCAAAATATACCTGACAGGTAGTAAAAAATTGGATAAAAATTTATGAATCTATTAGCAAAATAGTGTTTGTTATAGAGATGTTATTATTCATTTGTGAAATAATCATGACAGGCCGAGAAATTAGTCTTCAAAATGTAGGGTAAACCTGACCAAGCATATTTTCAATATAAACGATGTTTATTCAAATTTGATAAATAAAATCTCTAGCTTATTCTTTTACGAATCCAGGCATATTACATAAGTCATATTTTTCACAACACTTTCAGATAAAATAGACAGATTTTAGTCCAATTGAAAAATTTCACTGGGATAGTTTCGAAATTACTTAGTATGTAGCAAAAAATTGGATGGAAATTTCTTAATTTTTTAGAAAAATATTGTTTGTTATAGGAGAGAGAAAGTGAGAGTAAACTCTTCCAGAGGAAGCACAACTATCAGTATAGTGGGCGCTCTGCGGCCCATTTCGGGTCGCTGTGTCCATACTCGCAACCTGGATATTCACCTCATGTATATCCATTCTCACGCATACGCGACGCAACAGGCGTAACTCGTTGAGTGACATGTCGAAAGGGAACGTTTTGAACTCGTTTCGTGATTCTAAGAAACGCGAAGGATTTAATTTTCGCGAGACGAGTCCAATGGTCTCATGAGAGAATATCAGCGTTTGACGTACTATATTTTTATTTTCATAAAATAACATAATCGCGTTTTAAGGGGGCCTAGTTTAATTCAATGCCACGGTGTTAATACAATTGCAGAAGAGGAAAGTGCAAACTGTGTCAAATCAAATAAAAACGTTTGCGCAATTTTGACAGTTTGCAGGTTATGTTGTTATTTTCTTCCCTATCTCCCGATATTTTCCCTACAAAATTTTCATGTTTTACAGGTTTTCAGTGTTTACTGACGCTATATAAAAAATTTTTGTTTTAATTTTAGGTCTCGGTCCTGTTCTGAGATTTTGAACTATATAAATGGAGATCTTGGGAACATGAAGTTCCGGTCACTTGGCAGTATGTTTGCCGATGCCAAACTAAAAGTCTAACTTTTGTTTCTGAATATATACTTTTTTCGGAAATACGTATCCAATATTTATAATTTTTTGATAAGATGATATTTCTTCTATTACAGGATGTTAAGTTCAGAGAGCCCACTTACAATTGGATTACCGCCCAAAATTCTTGAAAATTTCTTACAAAATTCTTAATATTCTTAAAAAATGTTAAGAGAGAATAGAGAGAGAGAAAATAGTACAAAACGGAACTACATTCCTACTAGAGAAACGACAAAGATTAGGGAAATATATTCAGAAAAGAACTCCATTCCTACTAGAGGAACGAGAGAGAGAGTAAAGAGAAAATAATACAGACAGGAACTCCATCCCTACGAGAGGTACGAGAGAAAAAAAATCAAGAAAATAAAAATCAGATGGTGAACAGAATTTGAAGAAGTCCTCCTCGCGAACTAATGATTCACTAGGTGTAAATAAACTCGTAGACGAGTCTTCGCTGATATTCACTTCACAACCGTTTGATAATTTCGAAAACATTTTAACGAATAAATGTGGTTTTATTTGCATCAAAAATGTTTAACCAGAATATCGCGTACACAGATTTTACAAGCCTTTTATAAGGACGTGTAAAAACACTGAACCAACTCTCATTGATCATAAACATGAGGTTAGTTCATACACCGAAGAATTCAAACTCATTGGAGTTGAAAAATGATATTAATAATATTACTTTGTTATTCTATAATTATAGGAACTTATGAACTACAAAATGATCTAGAACAATTGTTAGGATAGAAGTTATTGCTTTTGAAAGTATAACAGAAAATTTAAAAAGTGATAACTTCTTATTTAACAATCTGTTTTAGTTTAGGATTGAACTATTTTATTAAAAATTCGTCTTTTATTCAGTTCAACTGTTTTTTATTACAGTAAAATTTTATAAATTCCTCCTCACCCCAAATATTCTTACGTAATTTTTGTATAACCGCTAGATTCACAACAAAAACGTAGTCGAAAGAAATTATGTAAGATGGGAGTGGGTGAAGTCAAAACTAATGGATCCTAACAAAGTAGGGTACGTGGTTCTAAATTTCAGAACAAAAGTTTAAATAATTTATGCACGGCCTCTTGTTTGGCATGCATGAAACAAAACAAACCTTTTTTAAATTAAAATTACCTGCATTTAAAAAATGTCATTTTTTAATCAATCGCGCGAAGTCTCCTAGCTACATCACTGAAACAAGCCTTGCTAATGAACCCCCACTCGCCTGCGTCGCGAGTGGTGCGCCGCCGATGAAGCGAACCAAGAAGCAAAGATATTATAAACGTTGATGCGGTGCGGGCTTAGTTACCCGCGATAAATATAGACGGCGCGTCCGGCGAAAATTGTCAGTTCTCCTCTAGCCTCCACCACCCGTCGCTAGCACCCATCGATATAGTTTGCCAACAGCCACTTGGAGCGCTGTAAGCAACTCTCATCATACTCGTCGATAACTTAGCTCGAACAAGAACCATTCAAATTGAAAATAGAGGTTGAGACTTGAGACGACAGTTCCATCCAAGCCAGATTAGGTTTCGCATTTGCAAAAAAATTAAATTAGTTGAATAAAATTTCAATAGCGCATTCATCAAAAATATCATGATCCATACAATCTATTTTAGAATAAAACTGTAAACTATTATAATTGATACAGCTTACTCGAAATATTTACGTACGTTATATGGTATAAAATTTAATATACAAATAATGTATATTATTCAAACTATATTTTTGAATATTTTTCAGAACTTTCAAATAGGTTTTAAAATTATTCCTATTTTTTTGTAAAATTTGTGTAAGATTCTGCAAAACAATTGCCTCAAAATCTACGATATTTTTTTACAATTTTATAAATCTTTTAAATTTAAGATACAATAATCAAATATTTTTATAACAGAAATTTTCTTAAATGTTTAATTTCATTCAAATTATTTTTTTAATTTAAAATAACAATAATTGCATAGAAATAAATTAATAATTTGATTTTCGAAAACGTTTCTTTTGTAATTAAAAAAAAACAATGCACTTTTTCAAACAAAATTCTTATTCCAGAAATATATTTTTTCAATTATTGTTATTTTAAATTCAAACAATAATTTTTAAAAACTTTAAAGATTAAACGTTAAAAAAGTTTTTTCTTTGTATTTGATTTTTTTAAATATTTGTTACCAAACGATTTTTTTATTGTTTAAATTGGGGAATTTTCTAGTTCGGATCTTTTATAATTCGTAAATTTTCTGTCGGAAATTTTCAAATTCAGTGATATTAGAATTGTCGAGAATTTCCCGAAGCGATTGAAAAGTCCCGAAAAATAAAATTCACGAATTGCGAAATTCCCAAATAATAAAATTCCCGAAATAACAACAGTGCCAAAATATTAAACTCCTGAATTGAAAAATTCACGAATAATAAAATTCCGGGCAGAAAAATTGCCGAATTATAAAAAATCCGAACTAGAAAATTACTAAATTTAAATAGTTTGAAAAATTGTTTTTCATTATATATTATTTATTTATTGAAAATACAATCATCAAATACTTTTATCAAAGAAACGTTTCAAATGTTTCAAGTTTGAAAAAAATTCTTGTTTTAATTAAAAATAATAATGATTAAAAAAATGGATGAAAAATTTTGTTTGAAAATGTTCATAGTATTTTAAAAAAATACGAAAAACGCTCTCAAAAATCAAATTTTTAATTTAAAAACAAATAATAAATAAAATAAATTCCTGAATTGAACCGTACAAAGTTTGTTTGAAAAATGTTATTAGGTTCGAAGAAAATTTAAGAAGAATTTTTTTTTTCTTTCGAAGCGCACGTGTTTTTTATATTATTTTTTTATACAATTTTTAAACAATCATTGTTCTTGTGAATTCAAGCAATAATTTAAAAAAAAATTAATATCTAAAAATTTCTTTAATAAAAAGATTTGATTATTGTATTTTTAATAAGTAAATAATATTTATTGAGAAAAATTTGTTTTCACGATTTAATTCGGGGATTCTATAATTCGGGAATTTTTGACTTTAGATATTTTCTGTCGGAAATTTTCCAATTCGGTAATATTATAAACTGTTCGACAGTATTATAATTTCGGAAATCTTATTATTCGAATATTTTCCCATTCGGCAATTTAATAGTGTCGGAGATTTCATTTTTCGGGACTTTTCAGTCATCCCATTCGGAATTCTTTTAGTCGTCCCATATTTTTATATCTTCTATTGAAATGATGTAATCTTTCAAAATTAAAAGTCAAAATTTAATTTCGAAATCATCAAAAGTATCCATTTTCTTTTACATTATTTGAAACCTTTTCAAATTATTTTTGACATTTTTTCGGAACTTTTAAATATATTTTAAAATGATTCCCATACTTCCTAAACTTGTTGTAAAATTCTGCAAAACAAATTGCCTCAAAAGCTTCCAGTTTTTTTCGAATTTTGTAAATCTTTTGAAATATTTTTAAACTTACTTTTTCGAAATAGAAAATCATTTAAAATATTCCCAGAAATATTAAAACAAAATTTGTTTGGAAATCTTTCAAAATTCTTGAGAAGCTCCTAATTTTTTTCGAAACATTTAAAAACCTCCAATTTATTCGAATTTTTTCTAAATTATTAATCGTTGTTCAACTGCTATTTACAAATCAAAATTCAATCATTTTACCTTTAAATTACAACCTTAAAAATTAGAAAAATTATAATTGTAAATTTCAAAGTTTAACTTTACCATTCTGAAATTTTGACAATTCAATTTCGAATTTTTCAATATTGAAAATTGTTCTGTTTTTTTTTTTTTAATTTGAAAATTCCAAATTGAATGAGTTAAAATGGAATACTTTATACTGAAACAATACTTGAATAAGATTTTGAAATTGAATGAAGGCCTTTATTTATGAATTTATTAATTTTAAGTGATTTTCAAATTTAACATTGTTTATGAAGACGTCAACGGCGATACCACGCTGAAAACACCAGTTCCCGTTAGATCACTGAAGTTAAGCAGTGTTGGGCGCGGTTAGTACTTGGATGGGTGACCGTTCGGGGAATACTGCGTGTTGTTGACCCGTCGTGGGTGTGGTGGACCCACACTGGTAGTATTTATCCACCTAGAAACACTACCCGAATCGGGTAGTGAGGCAATGAACTTTCGAGTTCGAAATGCTAATCAATTTTTTTTAAAATATTTTTGAAATTGCGATTAGCCTTTTGAAGAACATCATAGCATAAAAAACACCTTTCTTTTTGATACTCCAAGTGCATACATTCTTTATTTTTGACCTTATACGAAACAAAAATATTTAGCAATTTCTTCAGTAAAAATCTGATTTTTGTAGCTATTTTGTAGAGTAAATAGCACTTATTTTGATTAAGAAATTACAACCAAAATAAAAAAGTCCGATTTTATAATTTCGCTTCTTTTTACTTCTTTCTACTCTAAAACAGTTATTATATGGAAGAATGTTATTTCTTGTATACAAAAAAGTGTTAAGTAAAGTTTTCAAAATTTGTTTGAAAAGCTTAAAAAAAGGTCACAGGTTTAAATGGTTCAAAATATATAATATAAACGCTATAAATATGAAATTAGTCTACTTTTTCATTTTCAAACTGCAATTATTCAATTTTAAAGGTTATAAATTACAATTGTGTACAATAAGTAAAATACTTTGATTAATTTATATTTTTAACAAAAAACACTTGTATACTGTTAAAAATTACCATATACATTATATCTACGCATGCACTGTATGTTTCTTTTCTACTGCACTGTATATGGCTTAGTGCCGCGTGATTGCTGTGGCGGCTCTCTCTCACTTGAGTTAGTCTGTGCTGGTCGGTCGACGCGATTGGACGTGTATTCTTGTTACTCTGAATAAACGTTTTCGGATCTGGAGTGTTCTGTCTAGTACTTTGGTCAACCCTGCCATATCCTTAACAGGTTATGGGCCCTAAATGCGAATCCACTGCGCAAGTGTGGTGTAAAAAAGTGATAACACTTGCAGGTGTTTTTACGTAGAAGGGATCGGAAATGGTGACAGTCTTGGAGAGGCCAGACGAGCAGCTGACAAAGGCCAAGCTGGTGGAAAGTAAGTAAAGTTTAACATAATTGCGTGGAAGAGCGCGCGTGTCGGTTCTGATAAAAATTTAAATGAAATGGCGGTACTCGTTGTAAAAATAACCCATTTCTCTCTTTCCGGTATAATGAGAAGCGCTCGAATTTCCTGAAGGGATTGAGCTTTTTGTGCCATGGTTTTGCGTTGGTTGTTGATTTAAAAGCGAAAATTTGTTTTTCGCTTTGAAATTCTCTGTAAAACTCGAAACCTCAGGGGCCGGCAAAATGGCTGCCATGACGAGCGCTTGGCTTTGGGCCTAACGCCACGGGTTCGGAGAGAGATTTGGAGGAAAAAGAGGAGAACTTGTTTCTGTACTCTCTCTTGCGCTCTCGAAAAAAGAGAAAGCGAGATTTATGGTTCACTGTTTTTACAAAAGATGGGTAATACTGCAGAGTATTATACTTAATGCTAGTATTTCATTTAATCTTGAATCAATAAATGTGGGTTTTGATATTTTCGTCGTTTACATGGTAATCTATTGTTGTGTAATGCAGCGTTTTAATATTGATTAATTTCAAACAAACCATGCTAGGTTAGCTAGATTAGGGTTTTAGAATTTATTGTAACCATTTACTTTGAAATTGATTTAAAACAAGTTTTATTGTTCATATGTAAATAACCAATTTAAAATTGAAATTTTCAGAATACAAATTCAAGATTTATGACGTAGTACTGTCCATACTACTTGATAATGGTGTAGATCAATCAATCCAGTCAGTTGATCTTGAACTGGTGGACGATGGATTGATCATTACCATCCAAGAAACGGACCATTATATTGTTATGAAAAAAACTAAATCTTATAAAAACATGCATGTTTAAATTTGAAAGTTGAAGTTTCCATGAAAAGCTTATGTCACACACAACTGTGGGGTTAATCTTGTATGATTAAGTAGGGGGACAGAAGTTTGAATTTTGTATAGTTTAAGCCTACATCCCTCAGCTCTGAGCAGGTGGCATAGGCTTTTGTGCTATTTGTTTACGAGCTTATAAATTCAGGTTTTATAATCAAAGCAAAAATTAAAATTTTAGACATCGAAGTGTTCGATGAGGATTTAGGAAACAAAGAGGTGGTTGGTACACCTTTCTTTTGTGCTGTACAAACAAAAGCTTATTATAAAGCTTGGAGGAAGCCCACAGGAAATCTGCATAGTTGAAGCTTCAGAAAAGACTGATGAGCTTATTGAACCTGATGCCTATTTTCAGGATAGCTATCAGTATGATACTGGTACGTATAAACCATTAAATATGTTACTTCATTCTTGTCACAGACCAATTACATATAACCATGGTTGAAAGGGTTCAAAGTTTATAGACAAATTTAATAGGCTTGATTAAGTTTTGAAATAAGTATAGCTCAATATTGTTGCGATTGAGATAATTTAAAGTTCAAGGTTTTGATTGAAAAATTAAGTTTCAAATTAGCTTGAAAATTTATGGTCCATTACTAAATAAGTGTGACGTTTAGGCAATGACGGTGGCAATACAATCAACATGAAGCAAATGATGAGCAATGTGTCGAAATTGGCTGACAACTCCCCTCAGTTGGCCAAAAACCTTACCGCTGAAAAACTTCAACAATTGGAGATACAGAATAAATTAATTTATGCGCAGAAAGAGACAACCGAGGAACACAGGAAGCAGGTTGAAGCTGCACAGCAACAGCGTGGTGAACACCTAGAGCTCAATCAAACACTGCAAGGTCAAACGACCACGTTGTTCGAGCAAAACAAGGTGTTCACAGATGAATTGATTGCTGTGGAGAATCTGCTTAAAGCAGTGTTGGATGAACAGCAGCGGTCATCGAACGTATCAGCTGAGGGTGCATCAGGGGCACCGCAGCTGTCTGAAACAGTAGATCTTCATGAGAAAGACCGGGACACGGCCATGAAGGCCAAAGCAGTAATGATGCGAACGACTGAAGAGGTTCGCACAGCCACAACTGAGGCTGAATCGTTCAGTAAAGCTTGGCAAAGGCCTGCAGCATCTAACCAGGCTGGATATAGCTTTCAAACACAGGTCAGTCAAGCCAATCAAACTAATACTCAACTCAGCGGTCCTAAGGATACCAACGTGACTAATTTTGATGTACAAACTTTAATTCGAAATGAAGTTCAAAGACTTTGGAATTCAGAAAAAAAAAATTCAAAATCAAAGTTCGGCAAACGATTCAAATTTAAATGCAATTAAAAATCAAATAGTTAAACTTCAGCTTCATAACACTGATACAGGTATTCACAGGGACTACAAATTAACTTTAAAAATTAAATATGAACACTTTTATGACTATCTAAGGTCTGAGTTACGTTCGAAAGATCTCTTATATATAAGAGAGTCGGATGTTAAGCCGATTATGGAAAAAGATGATCAAATGAAACAGCTAGGCTCATGTAAGGTGAGAGATATTATTTTGAATAGGATTGATCATCGTTATTATACAAAAGTAAGTGATCTGGAGGATGCGAATTTGATTTTGAGAAATCTAAAAGAATTAAAAGTTTTGGAGAATAACCTGACCGCTTGTGCAAATAGAAAAGCTCTATATACTATTCAATTTAGTCGATACAAAGAAAAGGAGACTGAATTTTGTAGTCGGTTCACTGATTTAATTAAACAATATGCAAGTCTTCCTAATGCAGGCAAGTTGCCAGATGAAGAGACAAGAGATGCATTTTTCAATGCAATTTGCAATAAAGTGCTTTCTGTACAGAGTGTTGGCTTTTTGCACAAAAGTGGGCAAGGCGGTAGGTTATCTTATCAAAGTCTGAAAGATTTTATTATACAGGACGAAGCCAACAGAAACAAGGAAAGTGTTCCTACAACTGCAATGACTGCTACTACTCAGCCTAAGATGAAGCTTAGGGAGTTTTGTAAAAACTGCAGGGCCGTGGGTCATGAAAAAAAGGACTGCCCAGAGAAAGGCGCTAAAAGATGTCTAGTTTGTGACCAGCTGGGACATGTTGTAAAAGAGTGCCCTAACTACACTCTCAAAAACGCCAATCCAACCTACCATGCTCGTGGTAGAGGTTTTCGAGGCTCTCGAGGTTACTGGCCTAACAACACCAGTGGTCGATTCACAGGTGCTTTGAAGAGAAAGCATGACGACAATTTAGCCGATGGTGGGGATGACAAAAAGGTCAATCAGCAGTAAAAGCATGACAAAGGATTTAGATTTGGAAATTTAAGAGGCAGAGGCAACCCAAGCAAACGTGGTAAAACTGATCATGCTGCTTCTGATAACAAGAGTAAAAATTTGAATTGTGATTCTTTGTGTATCAGTACTAGTCAGCAGTTGGTTGAAAAGGAAAAAAATCAAATTGGCAAGTTTAATTCTTTTGAAAAATTTATTGCGGATTCAGGTGCTACGGAGCATTTAACTAATTCGAAACTGATCTTTGAAAATTTTAATGAATCTGAAGTTTGTAATATAAAATGTGCAAATAACAATCCAGGTGCTACTTTAAGATCTAAAGGTATGGTTTCAGTAGAATTTAAGTTGAATAATAATAAAAGCTGTAAATTAGAAAATGTTATTTTGGCAAAAGACTTTTCAGACAACTTACTTTCTCTAAGAAAATTTGTAGAACCAGGATTAGAGATATATTTAGACAATAAAGTAATCAATATTTTCGACCGCGTGACTTGTAAGTCGTTTTTAACTGGTATATATAATAGGCCATTCTGGGAAATCGGATTAAAGTTATCTGATGACAAATTGTCTGAATATTCTCGCCGAAACTATACTGTTAAAGCCCTTATGTCTACTATTGAAAATGATACGAAAAATACTCACAGGTACTTTACAAGAAGTGCGAATAAAGCTAACGATGCTGAAACAGTAAGTCGGCCATCTGACACATCAGTTTCTCAAGCTCCTGAAAGCACAGCTGCTTCAGAAGATTCAGTTCTTTCTGAAAGCTCAGTTGTTACTGAAAGCACTTCTGTTACGGATAAAACAGAATTTGTCGGGAAGCTGGCTGAAGAAAAAATGAGTACCGAGAAAGAGCTTGAAAGCTCCAGTGATATCTCTAGTGAATATTTGATCGAAAAGGATCTAGAGGAGGCTGTTGATTTAGGTGGCGACAAAGTTAATAAAATCAATAGGCCGGATTTTTTGAATTCGATAAATGATAGAATATTATACGATATTAATGGCAACGGCCATACCACGCTGGAAACACCAGTTCCCGTTAGATCACTGAATTTAAGCAGTGTTGGGCGCGGTTAGTACTTGGATGGGTGACCGTTCGAGAATAATACTACTGCGTTGCTGTTGGCGGTCGTGGGTGTGGTGAGCCCACACTTGTAGTTATTTACTACAAGAAACTATCCACCTAGAAACACTAACCGAATCGGGTAGTGTCACGCCTACCCCTAGAGGCTCGCCGAAAGGGAAACGGCTTAATGGTATAAAAAAAAATGAGTCGCCGGAAATTGAATTGTCTGCTAATGAAATAAATTCTCTGAATAACTCGCTTTATGATAAGAAAACTAATATTGCATTACTGAGGCATGTTAGACTCGGGCATGCATCGGCAAACTATTTGAAAAAGATACAAGAACTTTACCCACAGCTAAAAGATATAAAAAAGCTAATTTTAATGAAGTTGTGGATAGTTGTGAGGTATGTAAAATCGCGAAAATTAAAAGATTGCCCTTTATGTTAGTAAGGCAGAGAGCCTCAAGGTCTTTAGAAATTCTTCATACTGATATTATGAGCCCAATAAGCCCAGCTTCTTATCCAAAAGGATACAGGTACATAGTAGTAGTAATCGATGATTATTCTAGAGTTGCTATGTCCTATCCTATCAGAAATAAAAGTGAAGCTGGTCAATGCATAGAGTCGTTTGTTAAAACCGCAAGGAACATGCTTAGTAAAGACGAAAAAATTTGTTATTTACGCTGTGATAATGCAAAAGAGAATTAAGGTGGCTATAATTATAAGAGAAGTGCTAGGCAATCTAGGAGCTGAATTGAAGCTTGCGTGTCCAGATACTCATACTCATAACGGCACAGCCGAACGTTTCAACCAAACCATAATTAATAAAACACGCTCTTATGCGTATGATTCTAAGTTACCCGAAAACATGTGGGACTTGGCAGTCAGTGATGCTGCGTATGCGTATAACCAAACTCCCCATGCTGCAAATAATATGTCTCTACCTTTGCAGAAATTTGCACCTAATTACAAATGTGATATAAATCAGTTAAGACGCTTCGGTTGCTTAACTTATATTAAGGTGCAAAGGAAAACTAGACCTAAGTTTAGGTATGCAGGTAGGAGAGTAACATTGATAGGTTATACCAGAACAGGTTACTTGTTTTTAAAGCCAGAAGACGGCAAATTCTATGAAAGTAGAGATGTTAGATTTAACGAAAGGCTCGTTTACGGAGATAAATATAACGTTAATAGCATCAAGAATTGGGTAAATGACAATGAAATCATTAACAAAGATACTTGACTCGTCGAATTTGAGCAAGAAAAGGATGAAGTTGTAGAGTCATCAACTTCGGGGGAAGCACCGAAGAGAAAAAGAGGCCGTCCGAGAAAAGGGACGAAAAATGTTTCTCAAAGTCCCAAAGAAATAGGTGATAACGAGACTTTACCTGTGGATGAAGCTTATGTAAACTCTGTGCAAGCTTTAAGTGCCTCTTATGATAATGAAGCAGAGGAGCGTAGTAAAAGCGAAATCGATGAAGAATATTATACTTTGCTGGCAGATGTAAATAAAGATCCTAACACTTATAAAGAGGCTGTCTCTGGGACTGATAGAGTAAATTGGATCAAAGCTATAGTAGCTGAATTAAATGCAATGAATGGAAATAGAGTCTGGAAGCTTGTAAAACGACCTGGTCTGGATAAAGATGGAAATATGTCTAATGTCATAGACTCTAGGTGGGTTTTTAAAACCAAAGCTAACGAACAGGGTGAAAAGGTCTACAAAGATAGATTAGTTATACACGGATTCAAAGACCTGAATGAATATGACCTGAAGGAAACATATGCTCCTGTGTCTAGGTTAGCGCTAGTTAGAGCACTGTTAGCTATAGCAAATGCGTATAACTTAGAAATGTGTCAGTTAGACGTCAAAACGGCGTTTTTGAATGGCAAACTGATCCAGTTGATTTTTATGGAAATACCGGATGGCTTATTTCCTGACGGCGAAATTCCCGAAAACTTAGTATGCCAACTTGAAAAGGCTCTATATGGCTTAAAAATGAGCCCCAAGAAGTGGAGTGAAAGATTCACTCAAGCAGCACTAAGCTTAGGGCTTGAAAGTAATTTCATTGATCCATGTTTATTTATCTGGAGAAAGGGAGAGTACTTTGTTTTCTTACTTTTATATGTTGACGACATCCTAGAAGTGGGTAACCACTCAGGTAAAATGCTAGAAATTAAAGAAAAGCTCAAAATGGAGTTTGAAATGAAAGACATGGGTGAACCAAATGAGATTTTAGGAATACGAATTCAAAGAGATCAAGATAACAAAGTTTTACAATTAGACCAGGAAAAATTTATAGACAAGGTCTTGGAAAAGTTCTTGCTGGAAAACTCACACCCTCAAAGGACTCCTATGGTGTCAAATCAAGTACGCAGTAGAGAAAGAATAGAGCGTGAAAGCACGGTAGCACCGATTCTGACTGGACAGTTTCCTTTAGAGGGGCCGTGGAAGTCGTCATCAGCTAAGTACCACTAAATACGAGTGGGATATGGTGCAAAGAGTACTGCGATATTTGCTAGGCACTAAAAGCATGAGGCTAACCTACAGAGGCAAATCAGATGTGTTGCAAGCTTATGCAGATTCAAGCTTCTCTGATTGCAAAGGGTCATTGACAACTTGTGGTTACGTAATTCAGCTGTTTGGTGATGCGATTTCTTGGCGTACTCACAAGCAACCTAGAGTAGCTTTATCTACTTGTCAAGCTGAGTACGTGACCATGAGCGAAACGTGTCAAGCTTTACTTGCAATATGTCAGTCAATAAAACTGATGATTGATAGAAATTGGTACCCATTGAGACTGTCCTGTGACAGTAAGTCAGCTATCGCATGCGCAAAAACAGACGGTAACAACAAGCTGAGACACATGATAGAAAGAAAAGAACATTATGTGAAGGAATGTGTCAACTTTAACTTAGTTAAACTAGTTTGGGTTCCTTCTAAACAACAAATTGCTGACATGTTTACTAAGCCACTGCCATTTGAAATACATAGATATTTGACTGATCTCATCATGAATAATTAACGTTTTTCTCCTATGTAACAGGAAATGCTTCTTAGTTTTCCAGGGCTGACCTTATCCGAGACGAAGAAGACAAGAAATTCAAGCAGTATTATCTAAAATCAAAGATTAAAACTTATGTACCATTTATTTTTATACTATAGGCTGCTTATATTACCTAAGTGACTTGCACTTGTATTAAAAAATTAATTTCTGATCAGAGCTCCGATATGTTGGGAGGGAGTGTTAAAAATGACCATATACATTATATCTACGCATAAGCTATATGTTTCTTTTCTACTGCACTGTATATGGCTAAGTGCCGCGTGATTGCTGTGGCGGATCGCTCTCACTTGAGTTAGTCTGTGCTGGTCGGTCGTCGCGATTGGACGTGTAGTTTTGTTACTCTGAATAAACGTTTTCTGATCTGAAGTGCTCTGTCTAGGACTTTTGTCAACCCTGCCATATCCTTAACATATACATACTTCAATCTAAATGCAGTTGAAATCATTGAATTCAAAGATATATTTCGAAAAGAAAACTGAAAGCAAAGGATTGGCTTTCAAAAGTAGCGACTAAAGTAAGAAAATATTTTCACATTTCAACGTTCAAATTTAAACTTTTGACTTTTTCGCGTGGTAGCAATTTTAAATCTCAGAATTTGTTATTTTTGACCTAACCTCTAGCTTATAACAAAAAGTGTGAACTGTAAGAACAAGATCCAGGAGTCTAAATTATAATTACAACAATTTTTCTATACTTCTAGGGACGACTGAAATATCTCGAAAAATAAAATTCCAGACTCTGTAAAACGCCCTAATAATAAAATTCCAAAAATAATAAAATTCCCGAGCAGCTTATAATATTACCGAATTTCGAAATTCCCAGATAATAAAATTCCCGAAACAAAATTGCCAGATTATAGAATATCCGAACTAGAATATTCCATAATTATAAAATTCCAGTATTTAAATAATTAAAAAGTTGTTTCTTAATAAATATTGTTTTTTTATTAAAAATACGATAATAAAATATTTTCATCAAAGAAGTTTTTGTTTATTATTTAAAGTTTTTTTAAAATTAATGTATGAATTTGAAACAAAAATCTTATATACAAATTAATGCAAAAACACGTGATACTCAAACGGACCAAAAATTCTCCCTAAATTTTCTACGGTGCTTCTTGCGATATTGAAAAGATAGAGTGCAAGAATCATTCGCTGCAAAACTATGGCAACAAAGTAAAGGAGATCCGCAGCAAAATGCAAGTTGGGTATTCCTTGCCCATAAGAAAGATGTTAGGTGGAAGTATCCTACGCTTCCGAGGAGCTGTAACGCAGAACATGCTGCAACGGAAAAATGAAGAGGGTGCAACGGCTGCTAAGGTATCAAATTTACGGATGAATATTCACAACAGTGTGCATAATATATTTGGGTAGCACAGTAATTGTGATTCCTACTTCTGCTTGGGACCAAAGGAGGGAGAAGTAAATTTGATATCAGAGCTGCAGAAATCCACCATGTTCGACGACATTATGGCAGTCAATTAACGTCTCGTCAATAATGCGACAAGTCTTCTGCATGATGCTTATAACAATGTTTGCGAGCAATCTATGGGCATTGTTAATAAATTTGTAGGGGTTAAAGAGCCCATTTTTCTTTGAGAGAGGCGTATGCAACCCGATGCGAAGGTTCCGTAGTATCTGCAAACACCTGGGAATTTTTCACATCTGTGCATAAGGCAATGCTGAAGAATCATACTAAGAACATAGCTAAAACAGGCCCATACAGGGATTATGGACTGGTAAAATGGACTGATAGATGAGATGGATTCAGCATACTATAAAATAACGAAGCAGGAATTTCTGGACAAGAATTTCAAAAAGTCCAACAGTGAACAAAAAAATGCAGGAAGACACAATTGGATAATCCGATACTGAACTGTGGAAGGCAGAAAGAATGAAACGGCTGACAGTGTCTAAATTCGGCAACATTTGTAAACTCAGACCTTCCACTTCATGCTTGAATTCAGTGTATTGGATACTATATTCCAGTGTACAAACAAAAACAACGAGCACGGTATTGAGATGGAGGAAGTTGCAAAGAAGCTGTTTGCTGAGAAGCATGAAATCGTGGCCAAGGACTCTGGGCTAGTCGTGGATAGTGAGCATCAATTCCTCGCAGCAAGTCCAGGTATTATACAAAATAGCTTTCACTTTTTCAGTACTCTATTTACAATATTCAAGTTCTTAATTAATTATTAAAATGTTACTATCCGCCGATGGCTTCATTAGCGACGATTCCATCGTGGAAATAAATTGCCCTTTATCTACAGATGATTACAAATCACCGGAAGAAGTGATATTCGATAAGAAAGTATTTATAAAATGTGACGTTCTTTTCACAATTGCCATTACACAACATTTTCTAAGTCTGTCGGTAAACTTTTTTTTAGTTTAAGTACTGTGATATCATTGATGGTAAGCCAATTCTGAAGCCAACTAGTGATTATTTCTACCCATTGCGCAAGGTCAATTGCACATCACTGAAAAGAAGCAGTGCTATTTCGTGATATGCACAAAAAATGTTCTGACCATAGAAATAATCGAAAAACATTATGCGTTTTGGGAGCGGACAATGAAAACGGGTCTAATAAGGTAAGTGTTTCTAATGCACACCTATCGCAAATACCTGTATACACAATGATCAGTATTTCATACCTTAAACATTTTTTAGGATTTACTACGACTGTCTTCTTCTGGAGATTGTGAATCCGATGTATCCACAACGTCTCCAGAAATCGGACATGAAAGATCCGCCCGGATGAGGAGGCAAATAGTCTTCGGCGACTGAAAAGAACAGTCCAGAATCCGAGATTTAAATACTGGAAATTCACAAGGAAGAGGAGAATAAGTTTTAGGGATTTCACAAGATTGAAGAATCTTTAAAAATTGCACAGTACTCTAAAGAATATAATGTATTTTGAAACAATTCACGGAACTTCAGGCGAGATTTCAAAGAATGCAGTAGTACTATTTGAAAATTTCAGCAGAATAAAAACTCTGTAAGGAATTTAAAATGATTTGAGTAAGATTTCGAAGGGAATTCCAAAGCATTTACGGCATTTTAAAAGATGTAAATGAAATTAAAAGATATTAAAGACTGAAAGAAGTTTTACTTCATTTTATTGGGAAATTTTAATTGTACAACAAATTTAAAAAATAGTTCATTGCTCGATGCAATATTTAAAAAATTAAAACATGACAAAAATAATACAGGCTGTCTACTTGGTATGTCCATCGAGAAACTTTGCTGTTGAGCCGTATTTTGCGTTGTTCAGTGCAAAGTTATTTTAAATTTTGTGAAAAAAGTGAGATTTTAAACTGTATCTATTGAATGGACGAATGGAGCTGGAAAAATTGCCTTCAAAACAGTCATCCAATTTGAAGAAAATTGGAAATTAACTCATGTCTTCGAATTTCCGTTAAGCTAATATTTAAAATTCTAATTGTGGCAGCAATTATAAATTGGCATATTTAAAAAGAAATGTAAAATATATTTGTACATTATTTCGCAATGAATGCAGCGGACATTTATCAACATTCATGTGAAAGCGTAGACTAAGGTTTGCATTAATAATAATATTTATAAACAATGAGGAAAAGTTATTGCAATTGCTAAACAAGATAATTATACTTCGTACGGTAAAATTAGGGTTATGAAAAAGGCTATCGATAAGTTTAAAATTCTGGCTTGTAATGGGCGTTGATTTATAGAAAAATATAGGTAATAAGGCTGAGAATAAATAATAGCTGGTCGTACGAGAAAATGTCACGAGAGTAAAAAGGTTCATCTTGTCGAAGATTAATGAAAAAAATTTCAAAAAAATAAATTCGGATCATTGAGGGCTTCTATTTATAACAAATGTTATGAACAATACAGCAAGAGAGAATAAGAAGAATAAATAACGTGATTAATAATAGGCATGGGTTTCGCAACAGTTTTAGGGAATATTATGATACTGGTTGGCCCGGATGATTTTTTATTAACAAATGAAATGTCTAGACGATTACCTCTTAAAAATAGCAATTTATCAAAAACAATTCACGGGAAGAAGTTTTTATTCGATCGGAAGATTTCTTTTTTCTTTCAAGAGATCTATCCTCGATATGTGATAAGCCACGAGAAAAGGTACCCAATGCGCCGAGAGATAATTTTACGGTGCAGGCGATTTAGGGAAAGTCAACGAACGACTATCGCGGCCGAGAAGCGCAACCCACCAAAAGTAACCCGTTCCACTAACAACACAGTCTTACGCTAAGCGCCTGTGTGATTCTCAGAAGAACCGGGCAACGCCTACGAACAACACGAACGCTGAGCGTGTGAAAGTGATGGTGAGTGGTGGGAGTTGTTTCTACAGGATCAATTCTCTCGAAAAGCATGCTCTTTAGTCTTCGCTGCCAGGCTCAATTAAAAAAAAGTATCGCGCATATAATTTTTCTCATATTTGCATTAAATAAGATTACTATTAATATATCGATGTGTTACAGGCAAAGTCCGATGTGCCGGTACGCCGCAGTCTGCCTAGTCCCTCCGCGAATTGACTGAGCGGTGTCAGGCAAAGTCCGAAGTAGCACTTTCACTTCGGACTCTGCCTAGTCAAATCGCGAAGTGCTGACAGGATCAGGCAAAGTCCGGAGTAAAAATAAAACCTTTGGATTTTACTTTTCCCGCTGCGCAGTGGGCTTGCATCGCGAATTTACAATTAAAAATAGTCTACAGGTGGCAATTGTGAACGGATTTGAACGTTTTTTTTTTTTTTGGAAATTATCAGCAGTAGGTTTTGAAGGAAGCTTATGGAGTATTTTTATCAATTTTTGTTTCAGTATAATTCTTTATTCAACGCAAGTTTTTTTCTCTAAAGAAAATATAAAAAAATCTCGAAATGTATCATATTTAACGTAGATGTACTTGGAAAACTATTTGTAATAATTCGATTATTAATAACAATAATAACAACGTAGTAGCGTAGGGATGTGGCGACCCCATCGCCCGAGAGCTCCTGCTCTTGCAGTCAGCCGCGTTGCTTTGGGCTAACTCCCCAATGCAACGAATTATGCGGTTACGACACAAGTATCGCGCAGTGCCACCCACAATAGGCCTCTCTCGGATGGAGGCCATGGTTCAGTTGGGAGTGGCAATAGGAACGAACTGAGGCGACGACCAGGCAATGACCCCGGACAAACGCGAGAACATCGATTTAAATGGTCGGACCAACTCAGGAGGGACCTTCTTACCTGTTGGCAAAGAAGCTCACCGGCGCGGAGAGGATTCATGAAGAGGTTGCATGACCGTTGGGGCAATATGCACCCGGAATATGCTCATAAAAAGCCTCAGTATTTGAGAGATCAGGTATCCTTCTTGCGAAAAAACAGATATGAAGCTGTTTATCAACAGGAAGAGGAGCAAGATCCTCCAGCGAACATTCCACCCGTTCCAGCAAGACCACCTTTGCAGATAGCCGATAATGTCAACATGAGAAGTAGGAGATCTATCCACCAAAAAGTCTTCCTCAGGATGGACAAATTAGCTGAAGCTAATACTGCTCTCCGCGATTTGCTCCCCGAAGATGTTAATCTCTGGAATCTGAACTGTGTAGTTTACGAGAAGGCGGTCTCCCTGCTTAGCGACGATAGAAGTAACGAAACTTCGGTACGTCTGAGTAAGACACGCGAGCGTATTGCACAGCTTCAGTTCAAAATTGAAACGGCGAGACGGCATGCATCAAATGTTCAGTGCGTGATTAGCTACATAACAGCAAATAAAAAGTTCACTCCAAAAGTTAGGGCACTTGCTCGAAACTTGAGGAAAGCAAATCACAAGCTGAACAAGTGTAAACTGTCGACCATCAAGCAGCACTGGACGCAAAAAGTAAGATCTCTTTCAACAGCGAAACAGCGCCTTGAACGGCGAGCTAAGTGGATTCAGGAAAATTCCACCTTTTCTACTAATCCTTCCCGTCTGTTCAATAAAGCGTCATGTGTAGTTAAAAATCCGCCTAGTCGAGAAGAGATTCAAATCTTCTGGGAGCAAGTATATGGAGATACTTATCAGCTAAACGAAGACGCTTCCGATATATCACTCTTTCGTAACTTTTGCCAAAGGCAAAGGTTACAAGATCCAGAGGAAGAGTGTCCACTAATTACTGCTGAAGAAGTGAAGAAAGTTATCGCTAGAACTAAGAACTTTTCGGCGCCAGGTCCAGATAAAATCAACAACTTTTGGTGGAAGAAGTTTACTTCTACGCACCAACATCTAGCTCGTATATTTACTACTTTCTTAAACGGAGAACAACCCGTCCCGCAGTGGCTAGTGGAAGGACGCACGGTATTGATCCCTAAGGCCGGAGATTTGTCATGTCCAAAGAACTACAGGCCCATAGCTTGTTTAAACACCAGCTACAAGCTATTCACTGGCATCCTCAAAGAGAGGATATTGACATCTATCGAGCCGGTATGGAGTGCAATAGTCGAACAACGTGGATGCAAGAGAGGGCTGGCAGGTTGCAGGGAGAACCTGTTAATAGACAGGTGTATTACCCAGGACTCGATCAGGTATCGACGCAATCTGTCCATGGCTTGGATTGATTACCGTAAGGCATTCGATAACACGAACCATGAGCTTCTTATCAAGCTCCTTGAGTGCATGGAGGTGCATCCAAAAATAGTGAGATGCATAAAAGAGCTGATGCTCTTGTGGCGGACAAGATTTGTCATAACATCTGACAAAAGACAAGTGACTACAAGCTTTGTCACTTATAAGAGGGGGGTCCTTCAAGGAGACTCTCTAAGTCCGATACTTTTCTGCATTTCCCTCTTGCCTCTATCTATTGTGCTCCGAGGCAAAAGCTCTGGATACCTATGTGGCCCGCCGAGCAGAAGAGAATATAAGGTCAACCACCTTTTATACATGGACGACCTTGAACTCTTTGCTTCCTCAAAAAAGGACCTTAACATCCTTGTAGATGCGGTAAATAGGTATTCTAAAGCGATTGGCATGAGCTTCGGACTGGACAAGTGTGCCTGCGTCCACCTACACCAAGGAAGACTAGAAACTACATCATCCAGTGACGATCAGGATGTTCAACTCATAGGCGGAAATACCATTCAACATCTTGGTATTGGAGAAACATATACATATCTTGGAATACCGCAAGCGGAAACCCAAAATGTGCATAACTTGAAAACGGCCCTTGGAAAAAGGTATCGCCAAATTCTCAGAAAAATTTGGGCTTCCGAATTATCTGGAAAGAATAAGATCCAGGCGACCAATATGCTGGCCGTTCCTATACTGCTCTACACGTTTGGTGCAGTAAAATGGAATGTCGATGAGTTAAAACAACTTGATCGAAGCACACGCAAGATGATGACAATTCAACGAAATCTTCATCCTAGATCTTCCGTACCTCGAATATATCTCCCTCGCGATAAAGGAGGTAGAGGATTGCTAAGCTTAGAGTGTCTTCATCGAAGAACGGTTCTGGCTACAGCCTGTTCAGTTCTAAAAAGCACGGATTCCCTTATGCGACTCGTACATCAACATGAAGTCGCCAATGCTGCGGTGTTTCTATGCCATGCAGCAGATAGGGCCGCAGAGGAGCTTGACCTCCCATTTGATTCCAGCGACATTACACATGGCCTAGCATCACTAACACCTCTGGTGCTCAAAAGTCGTATACACGAAGCAGAACATCGGAGACCGAGGGATTTCTTTTTGCCTGTCAAGACGGCGTCATAGACACCTTAGTTTACCGCGAGCGCATAATGAATATACCTGTACGCGATACCAACTGCCGAGCGTGCAAGCTAGAGCCCGAAATACTTGGACATGTTCTCAGTGGATGCTCTAAATATGCACGCTGCGCGTACATAGAGAGACACAATGCAGCTCTAAAAGTGATATATTACCATCTTAGGCATTTCTATGGTGTTGATCTATTGCCCGTCTTGCCATACGCCCAGGGGGAACTCGAGTCAGTCGTGGAGAATGATCAGTGTAAGATCTACTGGAATTTCTCATTCTCCACCACTCAACGTATCAGTGCTACGAAGCCTGACATTGTCCTCCAAGATCTGAAGAACAAGATCATTTACGTGATTGAATTCTCGGCACCAGCCGATGGTAATGTCACGGCAAAGGAGGGAGAAAAACAGGCGAAATATCAAGCACTTCTTTTCGAGCTGAGTAAGCTGTACCAAGGCTACAAAGTCCATCTTATAATTCTCATAATCGGCTGCCTTGGAGGTATGAAAGCTTCATTTATTAGCCAACTCAACAAGATTCCGGCTTGCCAGCGTCAGGCTCATTTCATCGCGAACCGGATGCAAAAGGCTGTTCTCCTGGGATCACTCCATCTGGTCCGTCAATACTGTTCCTCTTAAATTCTACAAAGATTGGTAGCTCTAAAAAAGTATCCAGAGGTGAAACCTTCATCTCCAACTGTCTTGTCTGCCGCGTAAGGTCATCCGCGGCTAGAGACCTGACTCCAGGGAACAGTGTTGCCCGATGTTATCACGCGTAAATTTCCCGTTCTTGCTTACCTTCTAGGACAGAAGGAGCAGAAGCGGATGACGTACACGTTCCAGTAGCTTTGGGATTGGTTTCTTTAAGGAATCATGATCGAAGCTTCCGGAGCCTACAACTTCTCTAATAATAAATCATTAATACAATAATAATTAATAATATAATTAAGTTAATAATAAATACAAAAAAAATGAGGAAATTCATTTTTTTCTCTCAGGCTTAAGATGGTTATTGCCCAATATGTTGAAGGCATTTTTGGTTAGAGTTCGATTTTTTTTTTTTTTGTTTTGTTTTTTGTTTGAGTATTATGCACGGGGTTGTCCCGGTATATTATCAGTCACGGACGCATTTTTATAATGCAATCAAGTGATCTGATAAGAGCGTGTGCCTTGACATATTGGGCAAAGCCTGGTTTTTACCCCATCATTCACGGACTGGGTTGCAGTCAAGTGCATGATGGGGGGACCTACAGCTTAAGGTGGGTACCGGCTCAGGGATCGAACCCCGGACCTCTGAGGTGAAGTCCGAGCGTCTAACCAACTGAGCCACCAAGGCTCTCCGTTAATAATAAATTATTATTAATTTTATTATTATTAATATTATTATTAAAGAATTAATATAATCATTATTCAAAAAAATATAAAAAATCCAAAACTAACAGAAAATGCATTCGACATATTTGTTCTGTAACCATCCTAAGCCTGAGACATTAATTTTCAACAATAATAATAACAATAATATGATATAATAATATAATAACAATAATTGGCACATAAAAAATCTGTTTTTGATTGAATATCTAGTTTTTAAATGGTTTACAACAACAATTATTTTAATTATTGTGAGCTTTCAGACACGAAATATTATTTTTAAAAACTAATTCATAGCAATTACACTTCAAAACAAAATTTCCTTCCAATGTCGAATTAGTTTCCTAACTAATGGAAAATTTTTCTCCCCACTCCCTCCTTCTGCCCTTTTATTTAGGTACTTTATTTAAAGAAAATTTACAGACTATAAATTCCATACAAGTCACGAACATGTATTTATTCTCTCCCTTTTACGGGCTTGAGGGCCTCCGCTCCCTTTACAGTACGTTACAAAAACCACTTATACTACCTTAATAATACTTACTATGTAAACAATTATATTCAACTAATATTAACTTATATGCTATCGCTTTGTCTTAACAAAATTACTATCGAGATTTGCTGACTATCAAGTTTCCTGGGCTTCCGTTTCCTCTTACCATTTCCTTTACCATGATTTTAAAGTTTTATTCAATTTACTCTCCTTGTATAGGAGTGCGCGATCGGCCTTTCCCTACTGTATACTCCTTACTTTCTCTCATTTCTTCCAGTCTCATCATCCAGCTTGCCCCTTGTCCACTTCCATCCAAGATCCACCTTATCCTGTCATCCATAGTCTCACCACCTGTTTAATCCCCCGTACATCTCTCTAAATCATGTCCCCATAAATCTATCTCGTAGTGGCAGACTCCACACCTTCTTTCCTCTTCATCCATCCAGTACCTACACTCTCTCATTCCTTCTCCCATCCTAAATCGTATCACGTGGTTCTATTTACTCTCCTTTTTCACCCTTCTTAAATATTCTGGTTCTCCTTCAGCCTTCACTACCTTATAGCACCTCTTATATTTAGATCCCATGATCTTTTTCCATCTTTCTTCCCCCTCCTTAATTACCATTTCATTCTCTAACTCTTGCCATACTCTGACATCTGCTCTTATATCGCACTCTCTCCTCCTCTGTTGTCTCTCTTTCTGCCACCTTGATCCTTCTGTGTTGCCCTAGTCTCTTTGTTTACTACTTCCCGTAGACAAGCTTGTGCTATCCTGCTTCCCTCCCCCCTCTTTAGTTTCTCCTCAAAGTTCCATGCTCTCTTTGTCTGTCTAATAACCATTTTACCTCTACTTAGTTCCTCCCTCAACATATATCCTGGACAGCTCCAGCTCACTCCCATTACCCATCTCAAGAATCTCTCCTGCATACTTTCCACCCTCTTGTGCTCCTTCCATCCCCAGAACTCCACTCCGTAATTTAGGACTGAACAAATCAAAGCATCAAACATCGACAGTCTCATCTTCCAGTCATTTTTAAACCTTCTCTTCCCTATGCCCCACATCTGCCCCATTACTTTAGTCGCACATTCTATCCTTCTCCTCACCTGTAGTTCAACCCCTCCTTTCGACTCAAACCAGAAGCCTGGGTAACTAAATTCCTCGACCTGCTCCTCTTTCTCCCCGTACATCTTCCATTCATATTCTACCTTTGTCCTTCTCTTCCTAAAAATCATCACCTTCCTCTTCTTTACATTTACCGTTAGGTCTTTAACTCTCACATACTCCTCAAACACTCGCATTATGAGGCACATCCCTCTCTCGTCATCCGCTAATAAGACTATATCGTCTGCATACGCTAAGGAATATACCTTGCTATTTCTCAAAACCGTCCCTCCTTTTCCTTTCTTCTCCAGTTTCTCCTCAAGATCTGACAACAAGAGGCTGAATAGTAGTGGGCTCAATGGACATCCTTGCCTGAGCCCCCTTTCACTCCAAAAAATCTTCCCTTTTTGTTTTCCAATCCTCACCCTTATCTTAGTCTCTTCGAATATCTCCTTTATTCTCTCGACCAACACTTCATCCACCCCCTCTCTTTCATAACCTGCCATAGCACCTTTCTGTTTACAGAGTCAAATGCCGCTTTCAAGTCTACAAATAAGGCCACTAACTTCCCTTTCTTCCTCCCTAAGTTCCTATTCACGAGATAATTCAGTGCATAGATGTTGTCTACTGTTTCAATCCCTTTCCTGCAGTCCGTCTAATTGTGAGGAATAATGCCTTTCTCTTCCACCTCCCTTTCTAATCTCTTTCTGAGAATCTCCGTATATATTTTGTAGCTGACCGACATAAGTGTGATTCCCCTATACTCCTCCACCTTCTTGCCCTCTCCTTTCTTAATTATTGGCACCATCAACCCTGTCCTCCATTCCTTAGGCCATCTCTCTCCTTTCCATACCTTATTACATACCTCTCACACATCCTTTCTCACCCCTTCTCCTCCATACCTCAAAGCCTCGTTCTCAATATCGTCCTCACCTGTTGCCTTGTTTCTTTTCAGCCTCCCTATCGCTCTATTCAGTTCCTCCATACTTATCCGATTATTGCTATTATCTTTTCCTTCTATTACTTTCCTCTTTGCACCTAACACCTTATTTTCCACTCCTCCCAATAGTCGCTTAAAGTACGGGGTCCACTCATCCATCTCGATTTCCTCATTGATGCCCTTCCGTCCCCCTCGTTCCCTATTGATCACTTCCCATTCCCTCCCTTCCCTGATTGATTTTTCCACCTCTTCCATATACCTACTTTTCTCTAACTGCCTTTTATCACTTAAAAATCTTTCATGTTCTCTCTTTCTCCTATTATATTCCTGTTTCCCTATATCCCCTTTTCCCCACTTTTTTACATTTTCCTTCATTCTATCCTTACTCTCCTTACATTCTGCGTCCCACCATCCCCTCTTCATGCCCTCCTCTTCTCTTGGTCTTACCTGTTCTTTTATCCTCTCTGTTAGTTCTTTTAGCTTTTCAAGGCGCGCGTCGACGTCTTCCCCTTCCATTCCTCTAATCTCCTTGTTCTCCATTCTTTCTTTAAATTCTCTCAATTTGTCCTCCCCCCATCTACCCATTTTTACTTTCCTTTCGTCAGTTCTTTCCCTTTTTTCGCTATGCCGCTTCCATCCTGAACCTTTCAATGTCGCTATTAGCGGGAGGTGTTCTGAGCGTATTTCATTCCCTAATTCCATTTTATCCATTCTCTTCCTTATTCTTTCTTCTGCTAGAATGTAATCTATCACTGTCTCCCCTTTACCTATAAAAGGCATTTCCCCTTCTTCATCTCCCCTTATGTTCCCGTTGCAAATAAACCACACCTCCTCTCCTAATAGGTTCAAAAGAGTTTTACCTTCCCGATCTATCTCCCTGTGCTTGGAATTTCTTCGAGAAGTTTCGCTTTCTTCATCCCATATCTCCCCCCCCCCCCCTCCTGTCCGCGCGTTCAAGTCTCCTCCTATCAAGACCAACTCATCATTCCTTTCCTCCATACATTCCCTTAATACTCTCCGTCCTTCCTCTTCTCCTCTCCTTCTATACACACAAACGATCGCCACCCTCTCTTTTCCTACCTTTATTCTTCTCACCATCACGCCCTCCTGCTTTTCGTCTTCATTTTATTTATTGCAACAAGTATTAATTCATTAATAATGAAATTAATAATAAAATAATTAATTTATAAT
>CAKNXH010000812.1:76380-94841 GCA_932178445.1 Andricus quercusramuli | reverse complement strand
TTAATTCATTAATAATGAAATTAATAATAAAATAATTAATTTATAATAATTTATTATTAACTTAATTATATTGGTAATTATTATTGTATTAATGATTTATTATTAGAGAAGCTGTAGGCTCCGTAAGCTTCGATCATGGTTCCTCAAAGAAACCAATGCCAAAGCAACTGGAACGTGTACGTCATCCGCTTCTGATCCTTCTGTTCTAGAAGGTAAGCAAGAGCGGGAAATTTACGCGTGATAACATCAAGCAACACTGATCCTTGGAGTCAGATCTGTAGCCGCGGATGACCTTACGCGGCAGACAAGAGAGATAGGGATGAAGGTTTCACCTCTGGATACTTTTTTAGAGCTACCAATCTTTGTAGAATTTAAGAGGAACAGTGTTGACGGACCAGATGGAGTGATCCCAGGAGAACAGCCTTTTGCATCCGGTTCGCGATGAGATGAGCCTGACGCTGGCAAGCCGGAATCTTGTTGAGTTGGCTGATAAATGAAGCTTTCATACCCCCAAGACAGCCGAGTATGAGAATTATATGATGGACTTTGTAGCCTTGATACAGCCTACTCAGCTCGAAAAGAAGTGCTTGATATTTCGCCCGTTTTTCTCCCTCCTTTGCCGTGATATTACCATCGGCTGGTGCAAAGAATTCAATCACGTGAATGATCTTGTTCTTGAGATCTTGGAGGACAATGTCAGGCTTCGTAGCACTGATACGTTGAGAGGTGGAGAATGAGAAATTCCAGTAAGTCTTACACTGATCATTCTCCACAACGGACTCGAGTTCCCCCTGGGCGTATGGCAGGACGGGCAATAGATCAACACCATAGAAATGCCTAAGATGGTAATATAACACTTTTAGAGCTGCATTGTGTCTCTCTATGTATGCGCAGCGTGCATATTTAGAGCATCCACTGAGAACATGTCCAAGTGTTTCTGTCTCTTGCTTGCACGCTCGGCAGTTGGTTTAGCGTACCGGTACATTCATTATGCGCTCGCGGTAAACTAAGGTGTCTATGACGCCGTTTTGACAGGCAAAAAGAAATCCCTCGGTCTCCGATCTCAATCCAGCAGACTTGAGAAACATGTTGGACAGACCCATCGAGAGCTCTTCTCTACGTATGATGCCGTAGAGCTTACCATGAAGGGGTTTTTCAGCATGTTCTCTTAGTAGGAGCGTATGTTTTTCTTCCTGTATACGACTTTTGAGCACCACAGGTGTTAGTGATGCTAGGCCATGTGTAGTGTCGCTGGAATTAAATGGGTGGTCAAGCTCCTCTGCAGCCCTATCTGCTGCATGGCATAGAAGCGCCGCAGCATTGGCGACTTCATGTTGATGTACGAGTCGCGTAAGGGAATCCGTGCTTTTTAGAACTGAGCAGGCTGTAGCCAGAACCGATCTTCGATGAAGACACTCTAAGCTTAGCAAGCCTCTACCCCCTTTATCGCGAGGGAGATATATTCGAGGTACAGAAGATCTAGGATGAAGACTTCGTTGTATTGTCATTATCTTGTGTGTGATCCGATCAAGTGGTTTAAATTCATCGACGTTCCATTTTACTGCACCAAATGTGTAGAGCCGTATAGGAACGGCCAGCATATTGGTCGCCTGGATCTTATTCTTTCCAGATAATTCGCAAGCCCAAATTTTTCTGAGAATTTGGCGATACCTTTTTTCAAGGGACGTTTTCAAGTTATGCACATTTTGGGTTTCCGCTTGCGGTATTCCAAGATATGTATATGTTTCTTCAATACCAAGATGTTGACTGGTATTTCCGCCTATGAGTTGAACATTCTGATCATCACGGGATGATGTAGTTTCTAGTCTTCCTTGTTGTAGGTGGACGCAGGCACACTTGTCCAGTCCGAAGCTCATGCCAATCGCTTTAGAATACCTATTTACCGCATCTACAAGGATGTTAAGGTCCTTTTTTGAGGAAGCAAAGAATTTAAGGTCGTCCATGTATAAAAGGTGGTTGACCTTATATTCTCTTCTGTTCGGCGGGCCACATAGGTATCCAGAGCTTTTGCCTCGGAGCACAATAGATAGAGGCAAGAGGGAGATGCAGAAAAGTATCGGACTTAGAGAGTCTCCTTGAAAGACCCCCCTCTTATATGTGACAAAGCTTGGAGTCACTTGTCTTTTGTCAGATGGATTGACAAATCTTGTCCTCTACAAGAGCATAAACTCTTTTATGCATCTCACTATTTTTGGATGCACCTCCATGCACTCAAGGAGCTTAATAAGTAGCTCATGGTTCGTGTTATCGAATGCCTTACGGTAATCAATCCAAGCAATGGACAGATTGCGTCAATACCTGATCGAGTCGTGGGTAATACACCTGTCTATTAACAGGTTCTCCCTGCAACCTGCCAGCCCTCTCTTGCATCCACGTTGTTCGACTATTACACTCCATACCGGCTCGATAGATGTTAATATCCTCTCTTTGAGGATGCCACTGAATAGCTTGTAGCTGGTGTTTAAACAAGATATGGGCCTGTATTTCTTTGGACTTGACAAATCTCTGGTCTTAGGGATCAATACCGTGCGTCCTTCCACTAGCCACTGCGGGACGGGTTGTTCTCCGTTTAAGAAAGTAGTGAATATACGAGCTAGATGTTGGTGCATAGAAGTAAACTTCTTCCACCAAAAGTTGTTGATTTTATCTGGCCCTGGCGCTGAAAAGTTCTTAGTTCTAGCGATAACTTTCTTCACTTCTTCAGCAGTAATTAGTGGACACTCTTCCTCTGGACCTTATAACCTTTGCCTTTGGCAAATGTTACGAAAGAGTGATATATCAGAAGCGTCTTCATTTAGCTGATAAGTATCTCCATATACTTGCTCCCAAAAGACTTGAATCTCTTCTCAACTAGGTGGATTTTTAACTACACATGACGCTTTATTGAACAGACGGGAAGGATTAGTAGAAAAGGTGGAATTTTCCTGAATCCACTTGACTCGCCGTTCAAGGCGCTGTTTCGCTGTTGAAAGAGATCTTATTTTTTGCGCCCAGTGCTGCTTGATGGTCGACAGTTTACATTTGTTCAGCGTGTGATTTGCTTTCCTCAAGTTTCGAGCAATTGCCCTAACTTTTGGAGTGAAATTTTTATTTGCTGTTATGTAGCTAATCACGCACTGAACATTTGATGCATGCCGTCTCGCCGTTTCAATTTTGAACTGAAGCTGTGCAATACGCTCGCGTGTTTTACTCAGACGTACCGAAGTATTGTTACTTCTATCGTCGCTAAGCAGGGAGACCGCCTTCTTGTAAACTACGCAGTTCAGATTCCAGAGATTAACGTCTTCGGGGAGCAAATCGCGGAGAGCAGTATTAGCTTCAGCTAATTTGTCCATCCTGAGGAAGACTTTTTGGTGGATAGATCTCCCACTTATCATGTTGGCATTATCGGCTATCTGCAAAGGTGGTCTTGCTGGAACGGGTGGAATGTTCGCTGGAGAATGCAACCTCTTCATGAATTCTCTCTGCGCCGGTGAGCTTCTTTGCCAAAAGGTAAGAAGGTCCCTCCTGAGTTGGTCCGACCATTTAAATCGATGTTCTCGCCTTTGTCCGGGGCCATTGCCTGGTCGTCGCCTCGGTTCGTTCCTATTGCCACTCCCAACTGAACCATGGCCTCCATCCGAGAGAGGCCTATTGTGGGTGGCACTGCGCGATACTTGTGTCGTAACCGCATAATTCGTTGCATTGGGGAGTTAGCCCAAAGCAACGCGGCTGACTGCAAGAGCCGGAGCTCTCGGGCGATGGGGTCGCCACATCCCTACACATCCCTATATTATTGTTGTTATTATTGTTATTAATAATCGAATTATTACAAATAATAGACTCGTGACTTGTATGGAATATATAGTCTGTAAATTCGATTTGAATATTCGGCTTTTCCTGAAAAGGCTTGAATTCTGAAATTATTTATACTGAAGAACAATGAAAATAATAAAAATGAATCATTTATGTTTTCTAAGTACATCTACGTTAAATATGATACATATTGAGATTATTTTTTATTTTCTTCAGAGAAAAAACTTGCGTTGAATAAATAATTATACTAAAACAAAAATTAATAAATATACTTCATAAGCTTTCTTCAAAACTTACTGCTGATAATTTCCAAACAAAAAAAAAAACGTTCAAATCCGTTCACAATTGTGACCTGTAGACTATTTTGAATTGTAAATTCGCGAGCCAGCCCATTGTGCAGCGGGAAAAGTAAAACCCAAAGGTTTTATTTTTTACTCCGGACTTTTCCTGAGCCTGTCGGCACTTCCCGATTTGACTAGGCAGAGTCCGAAATGAAAGTGCTACTTCGGACTTTGCCTGACACCGCTCAGTCAATTCGCGGAGGGACTAGGCAGACTGCGGCGTGCCGGCACATCGGACTTTGCCTGTAACAGATACACGGAATAAAATAAACTTCGGTTTTCGGTGCGTTAGGTACCGTTTCTCGTGGCACGTCACATATAGAGAATTTACAAGTTTGACTTGTTTCTCAGCAATACATTCTAACGTACGACTGTGTAAATATGTCAATTTTGTTAAAAAAATCATTTTTTGTCCAACCCCCCTTGAAAAATGCGCCATTGCATGCACGTGAAGCAGGCGGAATGTGGCCGCTCAAGGCCTATTGCAGTGACGTTCGCACATACGCACTCCGCCGCCGGGCCGGCATGAAACTTTACGCTCGCTACATAAAACTTTACGCCCACTACACATACACTGCACCACGCAATTGATAATATGGAGGCAATTACCTTCATCTAAAAAAATGGTATCGTTGAAACAAAAACTGACCGGAATTTCAGAAAAATAACAAAGATATTCGTGACCAGAAGACTTTTTTTGTACTTTTGAACAAAAGTTATCAAATTTCTCGGCTTGTAATGATTATTTCACAAATTAAAAAAACAACATTCCTATAAGAAACAATTTTCTGATAAATTAAGAAATTTCAATCCAAATTTTTACTAGATATAAAATAACAATTATCCTAATGGCATTTTTAATTTCGAGGAAATTAAAAAAACTTATATGCTTGTCAACAATTAGAAAATCTTTTTAAAAAAAACTATTTTTCTGACAGATGAAGAAATTTCAATCCAAATTGTTATAAGATATCAAATATATTTCGAAACTATCCAAATGAAATTTTCCGATTAGAGGAAAATTCAATTATTGTAAAACATATGACTTATATGATATGCTTTGATTCTTAAAACAATAGGCAAGGGATGTTATCAATAAATTGGAATAAATATTGATTGTATTAAAAATATGCTTGGTCAAAGTTACCCTACTTTTGAGGACTAATTTCTCGGCTTTTAATGATTATTTCACAAAGGACCCAGCACACAATACATGGGCAAATATTATTCGGTGGATTTGGCTAAGACTAGGTAACATTGTAGGTTATAAGGGGTCCATAAAATATTCTTAATTTTTTTTTTAAATGGGCAATTTTAGCGCTATACGATGCTAATTGCTCAAAATTAATGCATATGATATATCTGCATAGCAGATATATTATATTGCATTCGATCAAGCGTCAGAAATGCTACAAGTTTTGTATTGGTCATATTCTCCGAAAATGGTACCCTTCCAAGATATTTTGCTGTTCCCATACTTTTAGAACACCCTGGCTATGACTGGCAGAATAGCACTCATTACTGACCTTATTTTAGCACTGTTGCTGCCCTTAGACTATGATGTTGAAGTTAATTCAAAATATTGAGTTCTTAGAGTATGAATGCTGATGAAAGTGGACGATATACCTGATTGACACAAAGGGCACTTAATACTGACCTTATTTTTGCACAGTTGCTGCCCTCAAACTTTGTGCATTGCAGTTAGTTCAAAATATTGAGCGCTTCAGGTTTTAAAGTTGCGAGGGGCAGGCGATTTACATGATTTTTATTACAGCACTTGATGCTGATTTACTTCAGCACCGTTGTTGCTCTCAAACTGTGAGTGTTGCAGTTAATTCAACATACTGAGAACTTCGCATTCGGCTGTTGCGAGAAGCGCACTGTGAGAGTTATCGGGATAAGCGGAAGTAATGTTGACCAGACTTTAATGTGTGATTCTTATTTTGTCGTTGTCTTTGCTCCAAATGCTATGCAGATATATCGTATGCATTGATTGTGAGCGCTTAGCGCCGTATAGCGCTCAAACTGACCATAAAAAAAATTTCAAGTATATTTCGTTGGCCCGTTATAACCTAAAATATTACTAAGTTTTAGCCAAATCCACCGAAAGACATTTTCTCATATATTGTGTGCGGGGTCCCTTGAAAATAATATCACTGTAACAAAAACTATTTTTCTGATGAAATAAGACATTTCAATCCAAATTTCTACTAGATGAGGAAGTCCATGTCAAATTATCTGAACAATTTAAGCTATTGTTAGTAATTTTGATGAAAATTCTAGAATCTGTACTCTTGAGTGTTGAAAGAAAAACCCCAAAATAGTTTTTGGAAAAATCAAAAAACTTAGGAGATATTCAAAATTGAAAATTTTGGTCCTTTTTTTCTTGGATTTTTTAAAAACTAATTTTGAAACTGAATTTCTGAAAAAACCCACTTTTTATTCTCTTCGCTTTTTTATATAGATAGCTTACAATGTCCTCTACAAGCCCTATAAATTTCAAAATGGGATTTCCCTTAGTTTTCGAGAAATAATTAAGAACATACGCTGTAGCATGGTGTGCCCAGCGTCCGAGAGTATAAGCTCTGTAGTTCCTGCATACGATTATAATATTCATATATTGTTCGTATATTGTTTACATGGTTTTTCACACCGTGTACATCGTTTTGGCCACGAAGGAATAGTCTATTGACTATTTCTTTGTGGTTTTGGCGTACGTTTTTAATTATTTCTCGAAAACTAAGGGAGATCCCATTTTAATATTTACAGGGCTTGTAGAGGACATTGTAAGCTATCTATATAAAAAAATTAGGAAAATAAAGAGTGGGGTTTTTCCAGAAATTCAGTTTCAAAATTAGTTCTTGAAAAATCCAAGACGTTTTTGAAATTTTTTGATTCAAAAAATATATTTTCAAATTTGCATCTCATTACGAATAATTTACACAAAATATAGACCTTAATATAACTGAAATCACCAAAGTTATGAAAGTTTAAGAAAAAAAGAACCAAAATATTCAATTTTCAATGTCTCCTAAGTTTTTTTGATTTTTTCAACAATTATTTTGGGGCTTTTCTTTCAACACCTAAGAGACCAGATTCTAGAATTTTCATAAAAATTACTAACAATAGCTTAAATTTTTCAGATGATTTGACATGAAATTGCTCAGATACCAAATGTATTTCGAATCTATCCCAATTCAATTTTTTAATTAGACCAACATTTAAATAGTTCATATTCAAAATTGAAAACAAAATTTGCTAATGAATTTTAGACATTTTTGTCAAAGTGTCTGGTACATGACAAAAAGAGTTGTCAATTATCCTTATTGCATTTTGAATGTCGATAGAAATCAAAGAACTTATATGCTTTTCAGCATTTTGAAAATTTTCGAAAAATAGGAAAAACTATTTTTCTGATAAACTAAGAAACTTCAATTCAAATTTTTACTAGATACCAAATATTTTTCAAAACTTTCCTAATGGAATTTTTCGATTAGACCGAATTCAAATAGAGAAATTGCAAAATTTAAAACATTACTTAGAGTTTGGTGGCTATTTTCTCCGAAAGTATTGTGAAAAACATGACTTCTATCGTATGCCTAGATTCGCAAAAGAGTAAGCTAGGGATTTTATATATCAAATATGAATAAATATTGATTATATTTAAAATATGCTTGATCAATTAAACCCTACTATTGGGCCTATTAGTGCATACAGAAATGTTAGTGGCAACTGGATTACTTATTACATGGAATAAATTAGGTGAATGTAGATTCATTCGACAGTGTCATCACCTTTCTGCCTCTTGAGCTAAATAAATGATTATTTTGCTTTATCTGGTGCATATTTTATAAAAACTTATTCTTTTGTAGTATACTACTTGGTGATTCTGCTAGGAACTACCCCCGCCGCAAGGGTACCGGTTTCCAGACAATGCCTGACCTAGGCCGACTGTCCCTGATGCTGACTTTATTGCAGGCAATTTTTTTCACACTTTTTTCCTATGTACCCTTTTTTCGGTATATAAGCGGTATCGCGCAGAAGTGCCGGTCGCACCAGTTTATATATTCTTTTTTTCTGGATAAAGTATGAAAATAAATTACATATTAAAACGATATCTTTTTTTATGTTCTTAGGAATATAAGAAATTAAATAAAAACTATGTATTTTAATAAAAAATATCGAACATTTTATCTTAAAATGAAACTATATCTTCATTTAGAAAAATTATTTAGTACAAATATAAATATTTTAATAAAAAATATGGAACATTTTATCTTAAACTAAAACGATATATGTTTTTAAATCTTTCGTAGAAATATAAAAAATAAATTAAACACTGTTTTACAAAAAATATCGTCTTGTTTATCCAAACATCAGAATATTTTCTTCAGAATTTCCAATATAACCTCAAAAACATATTTTTGTTTACAATAAAGTATGACTTTTTAGCTTATGTTGAAAACGGGAGCTAACTTTCAAATTCGGATTCAGCGGCTCAAAATACATAGGAATTAACTTGTCGATTCCGTCGGAGATCCAACCTTTTTCTTATGTGGCTATGTAATTAACGAGCTGATTTTAAATAAAACATCTAAATATCCATATGGTGAACACAGCTGTGACGTTCTTGTATACGTTATCAAGAACTATTTACCGTTTAAAATGAGACAGTTCGCTAAAAAAAAGTAAAAACAAAGCTAGAAAGCGAAATGTCATTCAAAAAAATTTTAGCCGAGTTGCTGAGGTTTAAACGGTTTAAGAAGTGTAAATACTTTTATTTTAGTTTACGAAATTTATACAACTTGGTCATTTGTTATTGTTTTAGGGTTACTGTTGTTAATAAATTACTTATTTATACCAACATATTAAATTTTATATTTCATAACAATCATTTGTTTACGAAATATAATTTCACAATATTATTATTAAAAAATAAGTAATTAGTTTTGCACTATTTTTCTATTTATATGTTATAAAAAATATATTGTTTGTTTCTGCAGGCTTTTTTTCGAACTTATTTTTTTCAAAAACATTTTATATAATTTTTATAGACAAATTTGGAATCCAATGATAAAATTTTGTATAATATTAAGTTTCATTTGGTTTCTTGAGTTAAAAAATAATATAAATTCATTTTCTCCATGTTACGATTGAAACCTATCATATTTCCCGCAGCTAGAAAAAAGATTTTAACGAATATTTTCACTTACAATTACTCCAATATTTAAAAGAATATGAAGCTTTGAATATGCTATAGATGAAAAGGATTTTCATTACGAATAATATCAGTTAAATTAATTTGTAACTAATTTTTCCTAAACTTGTCATGTGAAAACAGGCTGGAAAGGCTCCCAGCGCCATCTACGATCCACGTTTCACTTGATCGTACTAGTGAACTAACGCTAACGTACAATCGTTGCAGGGGGCTGCCCCCAACTAGCAGGTCAAGGGACTGTATGAGAACCGTGAGATACTTTTAGCCCTCTTCTTCTTTTATTTTCCTAAATACAATAATTGTTCATATTTTGCAGTCTTTCCCGCTTGCGGGCTTTTCCCCATACACAAAAACGTCACTTTTACTTCCCGTCACCCACTTTTTTGCGAGTCACCCCTCCCCGAGTCCCCAAACTCTACGCCTTGAAAATAAATCAAAAATAATCATCTTTCGGCTCGGCACACTACATTCCTTGTAGGGACGCACATACCATATACATTATACAAGAATTAGCGACCACTACCCAAATGAGGGGATGTTTGCCCAAGAGGTTGGGTGGGTGTGGTTGGGGTGGAAAGTATAATAAAATCCAGATTTTCTTGAAAATAAAACTTCAAATCACATAAATCACAAATACATGTGAAGAAAAACTGTTTTTAAAAGCAATAATACGAAGAATGGCCCCTTCCCGACCCCTGTGGTAGAGCGAGTGTGCGTCGCTGATTCCTTGTCCCTACGTAACCAGGCGTGTGTCGCTGCGTGGCGTAACGGCCGACACGCTGCAGTCCCTTTCCCTTCCAAACACAGCACCACCTTTTATTCCGTTTAAACAATTAAGACCTGAATTAATTAATTTTAATCTTTGATTCATCCTTATACAGTTAACTGTGTAACAAATCCATCGAAAACATGTAGGTCAACTTTTTTTTATCCCAGGCGAAGGCAGTTAAATATATCAATAAAAAAAGCCTGCTCGCACCAAATGGTTGGAGCATTTGACCAAGTCATTTTTCCCCTGATAGTCAACTTAATTCTTTTTAAGAAACACAATTCACTTTTACTTAAACTACATATTATCGACCCCAAACATGAGTGGCCATAAATTGTGATAAAAGTGTGGCACACCAGAAACGAATAGCATTATTCAATAATAATTTTGGTTCTATATAAAAGTATCTTACCATGTCCAGTAGAAGAATCTCCGCTGGGCGATCTCTTATGGCGCTGACTGTTTAAAGTATGTAACGAGTGCGGGAGAGTTTGTGTGGAATGGCCAGTTAAAATAGGTTCGCTAGTTGTTCTGCTGTGTGAAGATCCAGAAGATGGTAGAGTCCCGTAATGAGACGTTGACACTTTATTTCCGGTTTGTGGAGGAGGCGGTGCTACTCGCTTCTTCAATGAAACGTGAAAATTCAACGGAATGTCGGATGCGATTGGAGTAGCAGCTGCAAAAAATGTATTTATTTAATTAGAAATCAATTTTTAGAGTTTCGCACACAAAATCCATCTAATACAGAACGGGAGTCCTTCCCACAATCTAGGCATCTAAAAAAACATATGCAAGCTACAACCCTGAGATTTTACATGAAGCAGAACGGGAGTCCTTCCCACAATCTAGGCATCCAAAAAAACATATGCAAGCTACAACCCTGAGATTTTACATGAAGCATAATAATCCATCAGTCGATCCCTTCGCAGGACAATATTAAGATCTCTGGGATAGGAAAGAAGGGTTAGGGTAGCAAAGGATGAGTAGGCATAGGTGATAAAGGAGAGTGGGGAGAGCGAAGATGTGATGGGAAAGTGATGAGATAAATTGTTTCACAGAATTTTCGCCTATACAATAAATGAATTTTGAAACATCACGGTTCTACTATGTGGAACTCCAAACCTTTCTAGATAAATTTATCAAACAGATATTACAGGCGCTGTGATTTTCATATAACATACAAAAATTAAGAGATCCGACAAACAATTTGATCTACACTATACTTCCCTTTAATTTAAACAGAGGAAAAGAATTAATGTCTAGGTTATTAATATAAAGAGAACTACCTAAAATAAAAGCTTCAGTCTCACAAGGAGAGGTCTAATCGAAACACCGATTTGATTGAGGCTTTGCAGGGTCAAAGTATATTAAAATCCATATGCTAAATGCGAGTACGCTCGTGCGCTCTAATTACTGTACATCCCGGGCCGTGGACTCGGCGCATAATGCACTGGGGCAAACAAAAATACCTAATGGTTAAGAAATGTTTAGCCGGTACTTTTCATCCGATTTTGAAGTTTTTTTTAAAATGAACGATTATTACATTTTAAAGAGATTTGTATGTTTATTTACCAAACAAATTTTTAACAAATTTATTATTCAGAGCCATATAAAGGTAACCTCAACATTTTTTTACACTTTTTTCGCAAGTTCACGCTCTCTTATTTTCATATCTCTGACTTTTATCGAAAAATAGTAAAAGGTCTTGCCATTTTTAGCGAACAGGCTATGGAATCTGAACATTCCGATTCTTAAACAACTTGGATTAAGTACAAAGTTTCAAAAACACATTAATTAATAATGCTTGAAACCTGTAAAACTCGTTTAATTTACTGTTTACACATTGATAAGAAATTATTTTATATTGACATAGTTACTATATTTTTATCAATTGAGTGAAGAAAATGCAAATTTTGTTTTAAACTTTTTTTTAACTCTTATTATATTCAAAAAGTTACGTACAAGTATAAAAAGGCGTATTGAAACTGCATTTGCAGGAGTTACACACAAAGCAGAGGTAAACATAGTCTTAGAACCATCTAAATTTTGGGTGTTATGTCAGTAGATTAAATCATGATCATAGAATACCAGAATTTACATATTCTAAGGAAAGAGTAAAAGCTGTTGCTCAATACTTTGGTAGTGTTTTTATTAAATCTACTGTTTCTACATCTTTAGTAGATAAGGCGCATAAGCGAAGACTAGATGATAATATTCAATTTTCCGAAAGCACTGTGTCAAAAGCAATTAAAAAGTTACGAAGTTAATTTACTACTGATCCTGATATGATCCCCATGTTTGTAGATAGGGATTCTGAATTTGCATTTACCCTAATTTTTATTAAATAATTTAGTCTAGCATTGGAACGTGGTACATATCCTGAGAAATGTAAAAAGGCTTAAGTTTGTCCTGTCTTTAAGAAGGTGCTCGAATCTGAAGTTACCAACTACACGGAGAATATTGGTGTGTTAAGTTGTACATAAGTTAGTTCGGTAAACCGAGGACATTATCTAATTTTATTGAATTGAGATGTCAATTACCCACCAGTTAAGAAAAATTAGATGAACTGTAAGGTACAGTTTAAAGCAAATAAAACAAATTATAATTCTCCAAATATGTGAATTCTACATGACAGTCATGTAAAATATCGTGTACCAATAGAAAAAAAACATCCTTGCTACGTCCAGATTCTGTGGAAGATCATCACTTCTACAAACATAATTACAAATATCATACAATTTATAAATATATCGTTGGGACATATACACAATTTAACTCAAATAATTACATTAACTTACAATACATTACATACAATATAATCTCGCGCACGTTTTTGAAGATATTAACGCTATTAAAATTCGAAAACTCTGTAGCGAGTTTCGAACCACTTAACACAGGGGTTTACAACGGTAGATCATGTATCTACTGGCGACTTAGGCCAATAGGTCGGATCTACTCAGCTTGGACCCAGAACTGTGAAAATCATTTACCTGATACAAGCCGCTTGGAAGACTCTCAAAAAAAGGGTCCTCCAGGTTCAAATTTTAGAACCGAGCCCTTCCAAATGGGATTTTTTTCCGAGGGGTCATACATTTTCTCTCAGTTTCCTTTCGAAAAAAAATTGTAGATCTCAAAAAAGGTCGGGCGATCCTGGGTCACGCTGCACCTGTGGATTGCGGAGACCTCTGACCTAACCTATGTACATTCAAAGCGTTCTATCTTCAAAAACTAAACTTCACGGCTAATCTAACACTTAGATTATCGAGAGAAAAATCTCAGCTATAAAGTTAAAGTAGGAGTACGTCAGGGCCGTCCAAAAAATTATCTGATCCCCATTTCATTGTAATTTCTTTTATCATAACATCTTATTAATTAGCAGGCTTATAAACTTATAGCAAATGAATAAAAACATCTATATATTTCAAATATATATAAGATTTGAAATAAAAATGAAAATTTTATTTTTGCATTCAATATAGAACAGTATCAAGAATTTTAATTTATGTAAAATTCCGGAAAAGTATCTATTGATACACGAATCTTTAATGAGACGTTCCAGTTTGTACGTTTTAATGACAAAATTAGAACGGTTTAACAAATATGAAGCTTATCGATTTAAAGTGCTGAAATACGTAATCTCTTTTATTTAAAATTATCCAAATTTCAAGATTTTTTGTTTACAACTGATAAGAGTTCTATGTTTTTGAAACGATGTTATCCTTGAGGTTGTCCAAAAATGTAGTGTAACGATTTTCCCAGCTCTGTGGTACGCGAAGAGGGGTATAACGCTCAAAATGGCTTGATTCGGAATAAAATAGAAAATTTATAATTACCTGGGCTGTATGGTGCCAGACGCCTCTTCGGCATCACTCAACAAAATTATGATACTGATTGACTTTAAAATTTAGAATAGCTAGCTCTAAAAAAAAAGTCCCTAGCTCAAAGGTAAAGGGATGAGTGGGGGCAAGAAAACATTATGACGCCAAATTTAAATTAAAACGCCAAATTTGAATTGAGGAAGTATAAAACTGTGTCTATTCAGTGGAAAGGTGAAGTTTCTAATTTACAGGGTTGCCTGAAGGGCATGACCTCCGAAATTGTTCATCACACTAAAATAGTTTATACCGACATGAGATTCATTTTGCGAGAAAAATGTTTAAAACTAACAAACTTCCAAAGAAAGAAGAAAAAAAAATAGAGAACCTTCGTTAAACTGACAGGTTATGGTGCGTAAAGTTTAGATGGCTTCATGCCGGAAAAAGACGCACATCATGTCTACGAAAGTTTGTCCAGCTTACACTTTGTATTCGCGAAAACAAATCGTAAGAAACTCGAAAAAGGAAACTCACGAATATGGAAAGAAAATCTCACACTCAAAATTACGCGAAAAGAAAAATCTGGAGGAAAGAAAATTAATTAACGCGTACCTCGACTCACGAAGATTTCCACCTCGAATTACGAAGATTCACACATTCTCCAAATCCTCAAATCCGTAAGGCAGCCAAGCATAGCAAAAGAATGATTGAAGGTGAAATTTCGCCATCCGGGCGTTCAAGATTCCCTCTTCCAATTTCGGTACCGATGGCTAGCACGAGACTGACGCGTTCTTCCCTCATTTCGCCTTTCTCACTTCTCTCCATCTTGCCAGAATCTTTGGCCGTCAGGTGCTGCCCCCTTTATCCCTTAATCCGGTTGCTGCTCTGTGAGAGTGAATAAGAAGATGGCTACGTCGGTATTTTTTTGATAGGTGCAGGGCATACTATGGCCCGGTACGTTGCAACCTTTTATAATCCAGAGTGATATGGATTATTTCAGAGCCGGCCAGGTATCTGTGGAATGGGCCCCCGTAGATGGATAGTCCACTGGATAGTGCAGATTTTTCTGGTCAGTTGGGTAGTGATATGTGTTGCGAGATGCGAAAATCTCAAGGAGAACAAGACAGTAAGGAATGTTTCCGCAAATCGAGATAGGACGTCAGGTCCCTAATTTCAATGGACCTCCAGGTACCTACTCATTTTAAGTTTTAAGTGACTAGCTCCTAATGATAATTCTTTCCTATGTCATATACAATTTTTTTCAACTTTAAAAAATTTTTTTTAACATTAAGTCATATTTGCGGGCGTAATTGGGAAAATCTCGTGCGAATTTCACGCTTATACATTGATGATGCTGGGGGCGCATTTGTTGTGGAATCTGCTGTAGTTCGGTAGTCTGACAAAAATTGTGAAATCGCATCGTCTAATGATACCCCACTCCTAATTATTTTATAAACCTTATCTTTGAAAATTCTTACGAAATTTTCCGCTGCGCTATTAGTGACTGGGTGCCCTAGTGGTGAAAAGGTATGCTTTATCCCGTGCTTTGTGACAAATTGATTAAATTAAGCACTCGTGAACGTCGTGCCGTTATCAGATACTATAAGAAAGGAGAAGCCATGCCGTGCAAATAAAGTTTCCAAGACTTTAAGCGTTTTTACCGTTGCAATGTTATTGTTGATATTAAAAAATTACGGCCATTTAGAGTGCGCATCCAGTACATCCAAAATCATATTTCCGTGGAAATGTCCCAAAAAATCCATATGAATCCGAAACCACGGGTTTTCAGGCCAACTCCTTGGGTGCTGCTGTGTACGCTTGCGAAATTTTCATTCAATTCTAGACACTTTTTACATCTTTTCGAAATTTTTTCGACTTCTGAGTTCAGCAATGGCCACCAGTTTTGCAATTTTGGATCCATTTGTTTAAAATTTTGCGGCCAGCCATCGCGAATCGCTCTTACTACTTTACACAATAATTAATCTTTTTGCGTCAGTCGCGCCATGTCATTAGCATTAATGAACCCGCTCTCCTGCATAAAATGTATGTCCCTATTTATCTTCTTTATTTTGCTTTTCTTGGCTTCCTCTTCCAGTGGTAATCGCGATAATATGTCCGCAATTGCATTGCCTTTGGCTTTGATATACTTGATTTTGAATTAAAAGACTGATGAGAATAATGCCCAACGTTGCAATCTGTTTGCCCCAATTAACGGTATGCCTTTTGTTGGATCGAAAATCATAGTTAAACGCTTGTGATCAGTATCTAGTACAAACTTCCTATTATTTAAATAAATGTGAAATTTTTCTACTTCGAAAATAATTGCCGCTGCTTCTCCATGAATTTGTGCATAATGTGCTTCCGCTTGGCAAAATTGACCTGAAGCAAACGCTATTGGTCGTACCGGTTTAACTTCCATCTCTTGCGATATTACCACCCCCGTCCATACGGCGATGTGTCACATGAGTCCCTTATTTCTATTTTAGAAACGGAATAGGGAACATTCTTCTAACGTTTTGATACAATTAAATTACATTTCCAAATTCCGCATTACCCCTCAGGGTGCAAACAATGTGCCCCTACCACTTCTAATTTATTTCTAGGTTTCTCAACTTTAATTTTTTGAAACAATTTAATTTTATCTTTTTCGGAAATAGCCGTTACAGCTGATCTCATGTCTAATTCCGTTTGAAGCGGTACGCTGTTAATTACAATAGTTTAGAACAGCACATCTACTGTCACACTACATACCTTATTGGCATTTTTTAATTTGTACATGTCATCGACGACTCTGTTGGCCAAATCTTCTTGCTCCTCTGACTCCTTCTCTTTACTTGTATCCGTCGTCTCTGTGGATTGTTTTACTGATTTTGCGTATCCCTGCTGTTTTGGTCGACGACTAATTTTAGCGAGATGTCCTTGAATTCGACAATTTCTGCATTTGTAGTCTTTGCAAAAACAAACTGCCCTCCCTAGGGATCGCGGGACCTTGTAGCTAGTGGGAGATCTTACGGGGCTCATTAGACCGCAGATCTGAAATAGATAAACCTGAGGGGCTGCATCACGAGGCGTGGCTACTCTGGGGAACTAACGGACTCTGTTCGGTGAGACTTAAACTAAGGAGCGATCCTTCCAGGGGGTAATGGCAAAGCCCACTGGAATATCGAGAGCGCGAGTTGTCATGCTCCCAAGCTAAGACGTGATTGCCGTGTCAAGAGCTGAATAGCACCAGGGTCAGCAAATCCTTGAACGCCCCGGTCTGCCCCCCCCCCCTCAGTAGAGATGATCAGGCGGGGGTTTCAAAGGAGGTTTCTTAACGGAGACTTTGGGACACCAGGTCGAATCTCATAGTATTTAGACCCGCCCCCTCCAAGCGGGGCTCTGCGGGGGGTGATTCTTATTTCCCTACCTTCTCTTGGGACAAAAATGTTTCACAATAAACCCAAAAAACCAAACATAAACGATAAAGGATTCGGACAGCTTGAGGGATGAAATCTCAAAAGAGATGGAAGCGTTACCTCGCAAGGGACACGCCCCCAGATTCAACTACATCTTCGTTAGGTCAGGGGCTATCGTTGTGAAGGCCGCAGATAGCTAGTCGTGAGATTGGATTGTGGAGAAAACCCCAACGTTCAGGCTTAAAGAAGGTCTGAACTAGGAAGTCAAGGGGACGAAGAGTCTGCAAAGGTACCGCAAGGCGACCGTACTGATTCCCGGCAACCCCGAGAATCCGGCGACTGTTCTGAGGCGTCTGAGCTTTCAGAACCCGTCTCTATGAACTGATTCGTGGAAGGTGTTTTCCGACACGCAGGGATCCAGGCCGAAGGGGAGAGGCTGGATTCTAGCCGCCGGTTTTCCCGAATCCACAATTAGACCCCTGACGGCTCTAGATTATCGATGCTATCTAGGGGCGAGCAGGGTTACCTTCCAGTGACCCAACTGGGACCCGCACGGGGCACCACAGTAAAGGCGCCTCGGCAATTCTAGCCAGACGCATGTCTGAGGTGCCGTTACAACACATACTATTACGCTAAGATACATTTCCACTTTTCGGCAGTATCCAAAACAGTTTTTAATGAATGTTTAAACGTTTTATGGACCTTTCCCCCTCTGTCCGTGATTTTGGCTATTGCTTTTAAATAATAATTGTGGGCCAACACACGTATGCAGCACGAGAACTCGAGGGAAAAGAAAGATAATTCAAATAATCCTAAACCCTAGATTACACGAATGGAGAAAGACTACTCTGGACATATATTCTCATTATTAAGAACCATAAATTCATATTTGCAAACACTAAAATCATAGGTTTTGAGGAAAACTACAAAAAGCGAAATTTTAAGGAAATGCTTCAGACTATAAAAAATAGTAATAATATGAAGAAAAGAACCCATGCCAAATGTCTAAGTGTTATTTACTACAGCCTTATTGTTCTCACTAATTACAGAACATGATTTTATAAATGAAACCAAGGGTGAATCACAAGAGAAGCTTGATCACAT
>CAKNXH010000812.1:41433-75980 GCA_932178445.1 Andricus quercusramuli | reverse complement strand
GCAAACGATAAACTTCCACTTATTTGAACTACTGAATATTTGAACCCCCTAGATGCACTTATTTGAGAATGTCATCTTCCACCACGGTCCCTCTACGGGCTGTACGGTCACGCATGCGTCAGTAGCTGACCAATTGAAAAAAGAAGCCCGAAGAGCGGGAAGCCTTGAACTGAGTATTTTAGCATTACGTCACGGGAATTCAGACAACTTTTTCGAGAAAATATTCTGAACGTTAAAGTAAGTCGTAAATGTACGAATAGTAATATTTCTCAAGTATAGAATCTATTTTCTGTCATGTTCCATTCTTTTGTCGATTGACGAAATTTCAGTCTCACAAAATATAGTCAACTGTCCGAAATTTGTGGTTAGTGGCACTCTAACCTTAAATTTCGGAAAGTTACTTGTATTTCGTAAAAAGGAAAGGTCGACAATTGACAAAAGAATGGGGCATGACTGAGAAAATAGATTCTACACTAGAGAAATATTACTATTCAGACCTTTCTCACTTACCTTTACGTTTCGAATATTTTCTCCAAAACACTTATGCAGTTGCAGTCGCATTGGGCAACCTTCCTGACGGCTGGCATTTCTACCTATCCTAGCATGATGCACTTTAAAAATATTGAAATTCATACCTTTATACCTTACTTTTGCTTTAGAATACCCGCGTACTGTGTCTTTTTTCATACGCTCCTGGTGTTTTTCATGCAAGAGTCGCAACCATCTCTCGCTGATTTAGCTGAGAAACTGTGTGGGCCAGCAGTTCTAGGAATGTCGAGTGTATTTATATGTATTATTATTGATATTATTCATTGATGTCAAGTCGACCCGCGCTTTGTCGGTACATGCGGAGTTGAAAAGATTACTTACAGGGGCGCATCGATACAAGGCCGAAGCAGCAAGAGCAAGAACAAGAGCAGCTTCGTGCGCCTACCCCCCATTTAACATTTTAATTTACAATTTACATAATGGGGACGGCGACTGACACTTGTGGCCGCTAGGATCGCTAATGCGCATGCAGATACGCGAGATGCCGGTTCCAACGGTGGTAACGTCTGCTATTCGAATTATATTAGTCCTTCCTAACGCAGAGTTAAGGAATATCTTTGGTTGAGGTGTTTTCGAAATGCCAGGTGTGCATGTGGCAATTGGGTCTAAAGCAAAGAAGCAAATCGCTTTTCAAATAACAAAAAACTAAGGAAACTATAGATAATTCCTTGTGCCTGCGTACAAGGTATATCTCCACTCACGGTGCTGCCCTCTAAGCTGAGCTTGACAAATCGCCGTCCCCATACTCACAGAATTTAACAATTCTATAGTACTACTAGCGTCTCATTCGCACTTTCGCTTCCCTATGACTACCATGAAATTGACCTCACCGTATATATGTTAGTTATTTTTTATATTTAGTGACGATGATAACTATACTAAAACATTCATGAAAAATGCAATAAAATTGTTTCCAAGATGCACTACGTGGAAGTAATGATGAAAGTATATAACCCTGACGTGCTGGGGGTTTTTGGACCTCGGATTTGGATTCAGCGGCCCAAAAAAAATATAGTCAACATGGTCTGACCTCTAGGCCCGAAAAACGATTTTTTTTGTGGGTGTGTTATATAATGGTTTTTAAAATATTTATTTTAAAATTGACTTTATATATTCACATACAGAAATTAAAGGATTTTTGAGAAATGTATTCATTCCTCAGCATACAAACTTAAATCAATATTTAGGCAGTATCACAAAAAGAGAATAGATATTAATTATTGAGATTTTAAATATGAAATCAAAGTTTAAATTTACTCAAGGACAAGAAATTAAAGTTTTTTGAAGGTCTTTATGATAATGGTATAAGAAGTTTAAAAATTAATCTTAAAAAGATCTTGAATTTTTATTTGGAATATATTTTACATATAACATTTTTTATGTTAATTTTCTTGACTAGGGTAGTACGTAATAATGATTAATTATTACTATTGATTAATTATGATGTTAAAGTTTTTTTGTCTACTGGTCGTTTCAATATTTTCATGAAATATTGATACTTTAATTGTGAAAAAAATTCTCTCCATCTCCGGTGGGTTTCGATTAATAATTATTACGTATTACCCTGGTCAAGAAAATGAACATCAAAAAATTTAATTTAAACCTATCTCTTTATGTGCTATAATCTTAAAAGTATAAGGAATGACGTCGACATTCTACTTGTAGGGATTGTGAAGAAAATTATCTCGATTCTCCGTGGCTTACTGGTCAAGAGCATCGGACGCGAAATCTGAATGACGTGGTGTTCGAATCCCACCGGAGCTAGAGAGAATTTTTTTCACAATTGAAGTTAGTGATGCACGTCGACCGGGACGATCGAGAAATATCTGAATTCGAGACTGTTTCTCGTTTTTCGAGGACAATATCTCTTCCCACTTCATATGGTCAAAACGACGATCTCGTAAATCTATCGAGATCGATCGAAAATTTTCATATCTATTTAATTTCGTCACAATTAGCATTAATGCTGTTGATTACTTCATATTTCACAGTAAATAAATAAAATAAATTGGTTCTGCTCCTCAAAAACATAATTTAATATGGCAAAGCAGTTTTTTTATGTCATTAAATTTATCCTTTCAACAAATCATTGAAAAATGTATACGCAAATGAGAATATGTATCAAAAAGTATTTGATTTTCGATTCAAATATTTTTTCAGTGAAGAAAAGAGTGCGATAAAACGCATTTGGCCTCACATATAAAAATAAATAAAACTGAGACGATAAATACTTAAATTTTCCATATTTAATGTACTCTTTAACCAAAAATGGGTAATTAAAATGTGATTGAAATTAATTTTTTGGACGTATGCAGCATGTAAGTTTCCTGAAAGTAATTTGGATGCATCCTTTCAAGATGACGTTTTACTCCCGTTGTGTTACCGTCCGTTATTTTGATAGATTTAATATTGGCTGTGAAGGAATCTTGTAAGGGGCACAGTTTACATTTAGCCCATCTCACCTTTTTCTCAACAAGAAAGAAATAAAAAAGAACTCTTCCAATGATTTGCAATTATGCTTTCTGTGTTTTGATCGGAAAGTAGTTTCTTTTTCGGAATTTTGATTTCTATTAAGGTTAAATTCAAATCTATTAACTTTTTTTATTTTTGTGAATTTTAATGAAAATAAGAATGAGTATTTTATTATTATTTATTATTAGTTCTGGGTTGAGACCTTAGCAGCTCCTGACGCTTGGGTAATCCCGTTGCGTCCCCTTGTGAGCCTAAGCATGATCCCATAGCCCTCTCCATAGGGAGAGGACCGCAGCCACGCTATTGGCTGATATCTGCAACTCACTGATAAAATAATTACGTGTGAGTATTAGACGTTTCCCCGCAACCGCGGGGCAGTAGCAAAGGATGTGAGTGGATGTCTCACTATCCTTTCCGCACAGAGGACAGAGGGGACTTTCTGCAAGCCCTATCTTATGTCTGTGATATCCTAACTTCCCATGTCCTATGAATAGTTCTGTTAGGACCTTAATTTCATTCCTCCCGAGCTTGAGTATTTCCCTAGCTCGGTTGGAGTTAAGCTTTAAGCCCAAGAGTGTTTTGGCCTGTCTGCAACCAGGAACCAAATCCCACTCACTCTGATGTTTCTCAGTCAGCCAACTGTTAATTACTTCAGTGACTAACCTGCTGGAAATACCTACCACTGGCTCGGGTCCAGTAAAATTTCTTCCTGCTGCTAGCTTGGCTAGCCTATCCGATATCTCATTGCCCTTGATACCACTGTGTCCAGGGATCCAAAGCAGAGTGACTCGGTTTTCGGTGGCTAACGTATTTAGTGCTTCAAAGCATTCCCATACTAATAGCGACGTAGTCGTTGTTCCATTCAAGGCCAATATAGCAGCTCTGCTGTCTGAGCAGATACGGATGTTCCTTTTATCGCCGTACTCCCTTGCCTTGTAGGCACACTGGAGTATGGCCATAATCTCAGTTTGTAGAACTGTGGCGTAGGACCCCATCTCAACTGTGAAGCCCATTCCATTCCTTCTACGATATACGCCGGCTCCTGCATTCTCCTCGTTCCTGGAGCCATCTGTAAACCAGTTGTCTCCATCACAGGGCAGGTATGCGTCGCCGTTAACCCATTCCTCCTTTGTGGATAGGCTAACTCGATACCTCTTGTCGAAGAGGTGGCGAGTGACCATCTTGTCCCTGGGCATGATCAGGGTCGGCCTTCTCGCGATGTCAGTCCCCTGATCCTTTCCAGTCGAGACTTCACCGTGGACAGCTCGACCCTGCTCCACCAGACTACCGCCGCATAGGTTAACCTGGGTCGCAAGATCGCTGTATAAATCCATATAAGTGCCTCCTGTTTCAAGCCCCAGCTTTTCCCTATGGCTCTCCTACGGAGCCATAGGGTCGCTACTAGCTTCTTGCACTTGTTTTCCAGGTGCTCATTCCATGACAGCTTCTTATCCAGAATTACTCCTAGATATTTAGCTCGTTCCTTGATTTCCAGTTGTTGTCCGCCAAGTTTCAAAGTACTCGTAGTTCCCCACTTGTACCTTCTGGTGAAAACAACCGCATCTGTCTTACTCGGATTAACCGATAATCCAGTTCTCTTGCACCATGAGTCTACTATCATCAGAGCTTGCTGCATTACTCCGAAGAGCACATCCAGATGTTGACCGCGCACAAAAACCAATATATCGTCCGCATAGCCCATGACGTGAAGGCCCTGACTCGAGAGTTGATGAAGCAATTCATCCGCTACCAGACACCACAGCAAGGGCGATAAAACTCCCCCCTGCGGACATCCCGAATCAATGGTTCCACTTAGAGTGACATCATCCTTAGTCGTGGTTAGATTCCTGTTAGCCAACATGTGGCACGTCCATTCCACGACTGCAGTAGGCACACCATGTGTAATCATGGCAGCCCTGATCACCTCTCCAGATGTATTACTGAAGGCCCCTTCGATGTCCATAAAGGTTCCAATCGCAAGGCCTTTCTCCTTCAGTTGACCTTCAATTAGGTTCACTGCTCCGATTAGGGCCGTCTCCGTCGAGTGACCAGCCCTATAGGCGTGTTGCTCCTTGTGGAGCGGACTCCTTGACAAGACCTTATCGCGGATGTATCTATCCACAAGTCTTTCGACCGTTTTTTATAGGAAAGAAGTTAGGCTGATGGGCCGAAAATCCTTGGGTGAAGTATAAACGATCCTACCTGCCTTCGGAATGAAGACTACTCTCGTACCCCTCCAGACCGTCGGGACATATCCCAGCGTCAAACTAGCCCTAGCAAGTCTCACTAGCGGCCCTATGATGATCTCTCCAGCCCTCTGTAAGAGGGTTAGATATATGCCATCCGGGCCAGGAGACTTGTAAGGACTAAAGAATTTCAGGGCCCACCTGACCCTGGCAGGGGTGACAATCTCGTTGGCAAGCCGTCGTTTGGGGCCCAATTGGGCCACAGGTGACTTTGCCTACCTCTGAGCTGCCGTCCCCCCTTCTCCAGACCTTGAAAAGCTTGGAAAATGTGCCCTGATCAGATGGGCCAAGCTATCCCCGTCGGACTCTGAGTATCCCCCTCCGGGCAATTTCCGAGTGCAGAGAATAGCGTCCGGATTTCGAGAAAGCAACCTGTCCAGTCTAGCCGCCTCAGCTCCCTTCTCGATGTATGTGCAAACGTTGGTCCAGCTCTCCTGTCCGTGAAGGCCCAACCTCTCACCCCCCTCCGCAACCTCCCTTCTTCCTCTTCCTCCTTTTCCATGATTTAGCATGTTCAAATTCATAATTCATCTCACGAGAAGCTAGGGAAATAAAGGTCCACCCCTGCAGAGCCCCGCATACAGGGGTAAGACTGCAGTTACTCGGGGAGGTCGTCCGGTATCCCCGAGAGGCTGTTAAGAGACCTTCGTAACCCCTAGGTGCGAAAGTGCCATGAGCACGATCGCTCTACATCCACAGCTTAGGGGGGTGGTCACATTGAGTGAGATACTCAATGTGTAAATATCCGTTTGCAAACCACCATAACAAAAATGGAGGGCTGTTTCTTAGTCGCTATATGGGCCGCAGGTCATTCCTGTCCCGATTACAAACTGTAAGTCGGTCCGGGAGGGGCCTCGAACCAGGGATCCAGAGGCCCGTGTTAGCTAGGCTCTTTCACCCTTCTACCATACCGTAATCACACATGCCAGGAGAGCCCGTTTATAGGGATCCTTTTCCATACACCCGGGAGAGCCCGTTTATAGGGATCCTTTCATTCATATCCATGCGCATGCAGGCCGAGGTCCTTTTGACCCCTATGTCCCACATGCTTAAGCCTCATTATCATTATAAGCATAATTATTTTTATTGACATTATGGAAATACATAATTCACGTGAAGATTTTTTAAATTTATTTAATTGGGTGCACAATACTTTGGGAAAGTTGCTTGTGATTCTTCGTTCTCGCCTGGTTTATCATCTCCTGTCGCAACTATTTTTTGCGTTTCCATAATTGGAAATTTTTAGCTGTCACACTGACACCGAGAATTCGCTCGACATTTGAGACGATACGAGACGAGGAATAACAAATGAATGATAGAGAATATTTTCCCGAGAAATTCTCGGAATTTGAATATAATATATCGAGACAGACGATCAACTCGGATCGACATGCATAACTAATTAAAGTATCAATATTTGATGAAAATATTGAAACGACCAGTAGACCAAAAACTTTAACATCATAATTAATTAATAGTAATAATTAATAATTATGACGTATTACCCTGGTCAAGGAAATTAACATCAAAAAATTTAATTTAAACCTATCTGTTTAAGTGCTATAACCTTACAAGTATGAGGAATGACGTCGACATTCTACTTAAAGGGATAGTGAAGGAAATTATCTCGATTCTCCGTAGCTTAGTGGCCAAGAGCATTGGACGCGAAATCTGAATGACGTGTTCGAATCCCACCCGAGCTAGAGGGAATTTTTTTCTTAATTAAAGTATCAATATTTCATGAAAATATTAAAACGTCCAGTAGACAAAAAAACTTTAACATCATAATTAATATTTCACATATATTTTGAATTGTTTTAGACTAGAATTCAGCCATAGTTAAAATTCCAGTTCAAATTCCAGTATTTTATTTAATACTTTAATAACAAAATAATAATTCACTAATTTTTAGCTACATGTATCATTCCCTAGGGATCGCGAAACCTTGTAGCTGGTGAGAGGGCTTACGGGGCTCATTGACCAAAAATCTGGAATAGATGAACCTGAGGGGCTATATCGCGAGGTCTGGCTACTCTGGGGAACTGACGGACTCTGGTCAGTGAGACTCAAACTAAGGAGCTGTCCTTCCAGGGGGTAATGGCAAAGCCCACTGGAATATCGAGAGCGCGAGTTCTCATGCTCCGAAGCTAAGATGTGATCGCCGTGTCTAGAGCTGAATGGTACCAGGGTTAACCAATCCTTTGACATCCCGACCTGCCCCCCTCAGCAGAGGTGAACAGGCGGGGGTCTCGAAAGAGGTGCCTTAACCGGGACTTTGGGACACCAGGTCGAATCCCTTAGTATATAGACCCGCCCCCCCCCCACAAGCGGGGCTCTGTGGGGTGTGTTTCTTATTTCCCTAGCTTCACGTGGGACAAAAATGGTACCCAACAAAGCAAAAAAACAAAACACAAACGATGAGGGATCCGCTTCGGGTCCCTCTCCCAAACCACCGCCAAAAGTGGGAGGCTCCGTAAGAGACAACCCACCAGAGGCGGTGCGAGACAGTGAAGATGGTGGAGACAACAGTGTCGAAGCCGTTGGAGTGCAACTAACGGAACTCTCCTTAAGGAAGAGGCACCGTTGTGGAGCACAAAGAAGGAGATACCCTAATGCGCGGCTCGCAAACAGCAGCCAAGGCTCCTCACAGGGGACAATGACTGCGAAGACTTTACCCGGAGCAACTCCTCAGGCTTATTCTATAGACAAGAGGAAGAAGGGCTCCAGAGAAACTCCCCCAAACAGGGAGTTGAAACGGCAGAAGGCTCTGGTAACACAGGGTCTTACTTTCGCACAGATGGCCAATAACGCGCCCCCAGATTCAACGACATGTTCATTAGGTCGGAGGCCATCGTTGGGGAGGCCCCCGACATCTGGTCGCGAGATTGGATTATCGAGAAAACCCCAACGTTCAGGCTAAAAGAATGTCTGAACTTGGAAGTCGAGGGGACGGAGTGTCTGCAAAGGTACCGCAGAGCGACCGTATTGATTCCCGGTAACCCTGAGAGTCCGGCGACCGTTCTGGGGCGTCTGAGCTTTCAGAACCCGTCCCTGCGAACTGATTCGTGGAAGGAGTTTTCCGACGGGCAGGGATCCAAGTCGAAGGGGAGAGGCTGAATTCTGGTTGTTGGGCTTCCCGAATCCTCGATCAGAGCTCTTGCGGCTCTAGATTATCGTCCCTATCTAGGGGCGAGTGGGGTTACCTTCCGGGTGACCCAACTGGGATCCGCAGGGGTCCCAGAAGCGTCCGGAAATACCCCAAAGTAGCCTCTTAATGGCTGATACGGGAATCTCCATTACGCAGATTAATTTGCACCACAGCAAAGGCGCATAGGCGGTTTTAGCCAGACGCATGTCTGTGGTGCAGACAGGGCTCGCCCTAATCCAAGAATCCTGGTTATACAGGGAAAGGATTAGTGGCTTGTCAGCATGTGGCTCCATATATAAGGGGCCACGCGAAAAAACGCCAAGGGCACGCATAGCCGTCAAGGGTATGGATGCGAGCTTGATGCCTAAATGCTGCACTAAAGATCTAACCAGCATTAAGGTGAGACTCAGGGGCAGTAGCGGAGAAAGGCTAGAAGTATTTGTTGCCTCGGCTTAGTTTCCTGGCGATGCCGAGGGACCCCCGCCTCCCAGAAATGTGGAGGCTCTAATTCGGTATTGTCAAGAGAACAACATTCCTCTGATGTTGGGTTGTGATGCGAACGCTCACCACACGGTATGGGGAAGCACAAACATAAATGACAGAGGGAGAGATTTAATTGAATACATAACAGGCACAGAGCTGAAAGCAGGATTGAGGTTCTCGATTTGACTTTATGTACAGGTGTACTGAGGAGCAGGGTAGTGGATTTGAGAGTCTCCGATGAGAAGTCTCTTTCGGACCACGAACACATCGTGTTCCGATTAACCCTAGGAAAACCGGTGGTATATAATATTAGGAACCCTAGGAATACACTTTGGGACTCATATAAAGAGGAACTCGAAGGGAGGCTTGCGGAATTACCCACAAGCTATGGTAACATTGATGATTTGGAGCAGCCGCGGATTTTCTGCGAAGGGCTCTGACAACATCATATGAGAACAATTGCCCTACAAGCACTATCAAGTCTAGGAAGGGAGCAGAATGGTGGCATACCCACCTGGAGAGACTCCGTAGAAAGACAAGAATGTTGTGCAATAAGGCAAATAGAACTAAATTGCCTTCGGACTGGGACATCTATAAGACGGCGCAGAACGAATACAATAAAAATATAAGGAAGTATAAGCAGGAAGATTGGAGGGGCTTCTGTGAGGAATCGAACAACATTCCGGAAACAGCGAAGCTCCACAAAATCTGGAAGCTCACCTTGGGCTCATAAGGCTAGATAATGGTGAGTTTGCCGAAGATGAAGAAGCAACGCTGAATCACCTGATGGAGGTTCACTTCCCGGATCTTCAGCGAATCCGAACCGACCAAGAGGAGGAAGACCGGGGCCAGGGGTGTAGAGGGCCGACTGGAGCTTCGCCGCTAAGGTCGCTGATTACAAAAAGGTGGAATGGGCCGTAGGGTCCTTTTGCCCCTTCAAGTCACCAGGGGCGGATAGCATTTATCCAGCGCTTTTACAAAAAGGCATGGATTTAGTCGTCCCTCCCCTGACGAAATTATTTACGGCCAGTATAGCCCTTAAACACGTGCCATCGGCATGGAAGGATGGCAGAGTGGCCTTCATACCCAAACCTGGTAGGGAGGGTTACACTGCTGTCAAAGATTTCGGACCAATCAGCCTAAAATCTTTTATTCTGAAGACACTAGAGAAGCTGGTCGAGAGATACATTAGGGATGAGGTGCTTTTGGCCTCTCCGCTGCATAGAGGGCAGCATGCTTTTCAGGCAGGCTGCTCGTTAGAAACTGCGCTTCACGCTGTTGTAGCAAAATTGGAGCAGCAGTTGGAACAAAAGGTGTATGCTGTGGGCGCTTTCTTGGATATAGAGGGTGCTTTCAGCAATACTCCTCCAGAAGTCATCTGTCGAGAGGCTTTAAGATGTGGCGAGCCGTACCAGCTAGTTTGGTTGATAGGAAGCATACCATGCCGAGGAAGACTCAAAACCAGATGGGATGAAGGCCTAGTAAGGAGGATAGCTCCGCGGGGTTGCCCACAGGGGTTTGTCCTGTCGACCCTCCTGTGGTGCATTGTAGTAGACGGCCTCCTTCGAAAGCTAAATAAAGAAGGGTACTATACACAAGGATATGCGGACGAATTTGTAATCCTAGTTAGGGCGGCTCATCTGGAAACGCTGATGGGTCTTATAAGGTCGGCGCTGCGCATTGTAGAGCTCTGATGCAATAGCACACGACTCTCGGTAAATCCGGAAAATATCAACTTGGTAATTTTCACGAGGAATTATAAAGTTCTGAAAGCTGACGTTCCTGTAATCTGTGGTGGGAAGCTGACGTTTTCAGATTCAGTTAAATATCTAGGAGTGATCCTAGATAGCACGCTGAGCTGATCAAAGCAACTGGAGACTCAATGCAGGAAATTTGTCATGACTTTTTGGATGTGCAGGAGAGCCTTTGGGTTGACGTGGGGGATAGGGCCTAAAATGCTTGCATGGCTCTACTCAGCTGTCTTAAAACCCACGCTTCTACACGCGACCGTGGTCTGGTGGCCACAAGCGGAATTTAAAACAATGCAGGACAGGCTGCGAAGATTACAAATGCTAGCATTTAGGAGTTTGACTGGAGCAATGAGGACTACGCCCACAGCGGCGATAGGATTCATGCTCTGTGAGGAACTTCTACACGTTGCGATAACCTCTAGAGTAGCACACGCGATGGGCCGCCTGGCAAGAGCAAATAGATGGACTCCGGGGACTAGACACTCTAGGCTCCCGAGTGATATCAATGCGCTGCCGATTCTACAGATGAGGCAAGATAAAATAACGAAATGCTTCAACTTCGCCAAAGCTTTTCACGTCTGCATCCCAAGCAGGGATCTGTGGAAAGCAAATGGTAACCCGCTTCTCCAGGGGGAAATCTGGTATACAGATAGCTCCAGGGGAGAAGGAGAGTCGGGAGCAGGAATTTATGACAGCAAGAGAGGGAAAGGGATAGGGATCACACTTGAGTGACACGCTACTGTCTCTCAAGCGGAGGTCCTGGCCATCCTCCGCTGTGCTGAAACTCTAATAGAGGAAGACGCTACTGGCAGACAGATTACGATCTGTTGGGACAGCCAAGCGACACTAACTGCAATAGGCAAACCAGACATCACATCAGAACTGGTTTGTGAATGCAAGAAGGCATTAAACCAATTTGCAGAAAGGAACAAAGTGGCTCTCATATGTGTCCCTGGTTACACAGAGATCAAGGGCAACGAAAAGGCGGTCCAGTTGGCAAAACGCGGTGCAGCGAGTGAATGCATAGGACCGTAACTGGTACTGGAGAAAGCGTCTTGCTGTGTCGGAATGGCCATTAAAAGCTGGATCCGAAAAAAACACCAGGAATACTGGGAACAAACCCAGGGTTGTCGTCAGGCGAAATCCATTCTGGGGTACACCTATAGGATGGGTGAAGCTAGGTTAATCTTGGGTTTACCCAAGAAATATATAAGGACAGTGGTACGGACCCTAATAGGGCAGTGGTCGACATACTGGGCTTCGTCAAGAGGTCTGGGGTCGACTGCTGAGTCTTAGGTTCTGTACGTCCGAATTTATTTATGTTTAATTTATTTTCCAATGATTCACTGATAGCGTTTGATTCCGCTGCTTCAATTTCTGTTGCCAAAGCTATGGCCTTATCAAAGGTTAGATCCTGCTGGCGAAAAAGCTCGATTCTCGTTGTAGTGTCGTCAACTCCAACGATGGATTGATCCCCGAGGCAGCTAATTGTCGAAAATTTATCTCATTCTGCTATTTCCTATGATAGAGGTGCGAGATGGTCTGATAGTTTTTTTTATCACTTCATCGTAACTTAAGTCTTTTAACTTTTTCGGGGTTACAAAATTCCGTATTAAGTTGTATGTTTCAAAATCCACTTTCGTTAAAAGTACGGATCATGTTTTGTCGTCTGCGATGTTCAAAGCATCAAAGTAAAAATCCATGCGTTCTGCAAAAATGTCACCACCGGTTTCTGAACTCTTCGCGGGACTTTCTCGTAATACATTTACTGATTCTTTACGTAACACATCTAAACTTTGTGTTTCATCCACTTTTCTTAACGTCTGACATTCAAGTTGTTTCCAAAATAGTCCACATTCCGTATTTAAATAAGTTATTGAATCACTTTTTTGCAATATGATCTCTAGCGTGTTTTTGTCGTCCATCACCCATTTATAATAAAGTATTAATCTTCGTCGCCAATGTGATGTCTTGAATAATAAATACAATTTGGCAGTAGTAGTACAACATCGTGTAGTGTACTTACTTATATACCATAAGGAATATAACAGTACTATATTTGATGTAATTTTTAGCGTCTTCGAGACTCGCGGAGGTGCGAAGCTATATGACTGGATTGCTAGGCCTCCTTCTGGTTTTGTACCTTTGAGACGAAAAGCAGATTTTCGTACAACATGTCACGAAATATTTACTATATTCATTATATTTAATATTTTCCTTTGTTTTATAACAATGAAACGGAGAGGATACATTGATTACAGTAAAACTAATAATTTTCTTCCGCATTTCACACACTACTTTTATCGAGCAGAAATCACATGATTCAAGATTTTAAAGGTGACTACTATAAAGTTGACCATATCAGACAATAAGATCTAATAAGCTTGTGTGGCAGACTTTGGAATAATTTTTTAAATCCTTAACTACAAAATATTAAACCATCTTCTTGAATATCATTTTATGCAACTCAATATAAGTAATATTCTTTGCTAATAAAAAATATTTAAAAATGTTGTTAGTATAATTAAGTAATTTTCCATTTTGAATTTCCAGGCCTTCATTCAATATGATTCTATGTTAATTAATTAGTATTATATAATTTGAAAATGAGGATAAACAAACACCGCCAGGTCCCACTGAGAGCAATTGTTATCGATGAAAATGACACTGACTCTCAGCAGTACCGCAATAAATTACAACTATGGCCACGACTCACGACTGTAAGAGATGGGTGCCATAGTGCAAGACAAAATCACAACGGCAGGTCGGCGAAACACTTGTGTCTTAAGGACACGGTGCGATCCAACGATGATGCCTTCTGCATCCATCTCGTAACTGCCTCGGCATATTTTTGGCACTAGTGTGGGTCGTTTTAAAATAATCTTCGACATTGAGAACATAATAGCGCGGAAAAGTTACCTTTTGGCATGAGAAGCTCATAGTATTTTTTTTTGTTTTTCAGTCAACATCTTCCGTCTCTGCAACGAGTTCAAAGTTTCGAAAATTCAAACAATTTCAAGCATTTTTTTTCATCACAAAAACTCTCCCGACTGTCAAAATTTTTTGTACTGAAATCAACTTAACTTATCATAATTCATCACTTTTGGGTGTTTTGGACCACGTTCTGGCGATACAGGGGGGAGAGGAAAAGGCCAAATTTGGCTAATATTTTATGGTTTTTGCACGTGAGTGAAGTGCGGCTCTTGGCCCGCCTGATGTTCTAAAGCGACCCTAACCCACAACTACGCGAAGGTGCCACCAGCCTTCTCTCTGACTTCTACCGACCCCCCCCCCCCCCTGACTTGCCTCGCTGTCTGCCCGCGCCGCACGGCTACGGTTGACAGCAAGCAGTAACAGGCAAACGTGTCGCAGCATGTGGATTCTCTTTCAAGTGGCTGGCGCACAGTCTCAGAACCATCAAGTTTTGTTTTATCTTCGGCGTGATCTTGGGGCTTTTCAACCATGGATTACATTAGATTTTTTCAGGTGGTACGACAAAAAATGGCATCAGCGTTGAACAACACAAATGATCTTTACGGAGCTATTGCTAAGAGAGTAGCTCAAAAGGAAAAATCCATGTAGAACAAAGCCTCTATTCCGACAGTCTCTGAAACAAGGATTTGATAGAAACAATAGTATAAACTTAATTCGGGTTGCGAAAATAAACTGGTTAACACTTTTTAACGATTGAAAGATTGAATATATTAACAAAAAGTCCAAAAGAAACACAGTCTCAGGCGTGCCCGTTCGACAATCGCTCCACGCTCAACCTCCTTCTCCCTCTCCCTCTTACTCCCCTACACAGTCACCAGAGGGCACATCAAACGTTATTTTAGATACAAATACTCATGAGAGCTAACTAACCAAATTCACATTAAAATGAAGCTTCTAACATTCGGTCATCCTAGTTATTCTCGGCCTCGAGAATATTAAACCTTTCGTAATCACCAAAACGTAAAGGTAATCGGGTTTGTCTTTTTGGTGTAACACGTTTTTCTTCTGAAATAGAGTCTTTTTCAGGACCACTTGTTTTCGGTGCTGGTTGTTCTTTCGTGTCGACGTCACGCTGTAACTCTGCTTCACCTGGTACGTTTTCATTATCGTAGTCTTCTTTCCCCTCATTATCTTCTTCGTAGTCGTCATCCTCAAGGGCTGGTTTCCAGACCTTCAACTGGCTGACGTGAGCCGTGCTAGCATATTTACGACGCTGCCTGTCTGTTTGAAGGTCCATAAGGCCGTAAGTGTCATTCGGGTAAATACGGTAGACCACCAAGGGACCTCTGAATCGTCCTTGGAGTTTAGTGAACTCTCCAGTTGATACCGGCTTGATTCTCATGAAGACAATGTCACCGATGTCGTATCTTATGTGGTTCAGTCGATTCTTATCATAGCGGCATTTGTATTTTGCCTGTTCTTCTATTGATCTATTTCAGGCTTCATCTTGTAGTTTCTCAGGGCGATCATGTACCTCCGAAGTAGTCAGTTCACGTAGAAATCCTTCATCGTGTCGTGGTTGAAATCCATGTAGGAGCTCGAAAGGAGCCTTCCCGGTAGTTTTATTGAAAGCTTCATTTAGATCTCGAGCCATTCTTCGCAATTGTTGATCCCAGTTTCGGTTTTGCGTGTCCACTAGGCCGGCGATCATCATAGACGTCAGCGTGTCGTTGACCCGCTCTACTTGTCCATTAGCTTGGGCATGTCGTGGAGAATTGAGAATATGGAACGTTTCATCCCGTGCCTTTCGCAAAAGAACTCGAACTCATGGGACGTGAAACATGTCCCTCGATCAGTTATCAGACGACTAGGCGCTCCAAAATCCAGAACGAAATTTTCAAGGTGGCGAATTACTCCGGTTGTTTTCGTATCTCTGGTCGCTTCCAGGCGTACGAACTTCGTAAGATTATCCGTTATCACGAGTACATGTTTATTTCCCCGGGACGTAGGATTGAACGGACCCAAATGGTTCATGTGAACAACATCAAAATGTCTTCGTCCTCGCATAGTTTTGCTCCTCATGCAGATTAAACATGCTTTGATGTTTTGTCTCAGATATCTTCTCATTCCCGGGAAGAAATAGTGATGACTTATTTTCTGAACCGTACGTTCCAATCCTGTGTGTCCTCCCAAATCGTGGAATCATATGGCTAAGCTCTTCCGTAAAGCCTTGTGTATCACGTACAGTAACCGTCGATTTACTCGTTTATACAGAACTCCGGAATGCAGTTCGTAATCGCCGACGCCGCACTTCTCACTCTTTGATCGTTCGTTTTCGGGTTTGAGTAAAATTTCTCTTTTTTGTTTCAGCAACTCGTCGCAATATTGATATAACATTACTTCCTCTTCGTTAGCCTCAACATTGAATATAGTTAATGGAGCCTCGACAATTTCCGCCGCTTATTTTGTAATCGTGATCTTGCACTGGGGCACGACTCAGCGCATCCACGTGGGCTACCTTCTCACCAGGACGATGGACAATTTTATAATTAAAGTCGTTAAGCAAGTTGCCCCAACGAGTGATTTGCGGATTTTTGGTTCGCTGCGTGTTCAACTGCACTAAAGCCTGGCAGTCGGTCACTATATTGAATTTCACATTGATTAAAAGAGGGCGTAATCGATTGACAGCCCAGACTATTGCGAGTAATTCCAACTTACTGGAATGATTCGCTGGTTCTCTTACTTATTGCATAGACTGGGTGTAGTTTACTGTCGGATCCTCGCTGCATCTGTATGGATTTCAGTCTCCTTCTTCGGATCAAACAATTGTAGAACTGGATGCTCAGGTCCGGCACAATGTGAAGCGAATCCTTAATCCGATCCGAGTTTGAGGTCTGTGTGGTAGGTTTAGCAGACAAACGATCAAGCATCCTCATCATCATTGCATCTCTACGACGACTATCTTCAATTAGAAATTTCATTAGAAGCTCCGTGTTTGACGAGTCCGTACTCGGTCCGGGCGGGAATGAATTCAAAGGCGCTGAACCGAGGTTATTATTCGCGCCGTTAACAGCAGGTGATTCGATACGCGGTCCTTCATTAGTTTGATGAACGTCAACTCACAAATACTGTAAATGATTGACGTTCCGTCCGAGGAATTCGGCTTCCTCAGCATCAATAAGAGTTCTACGAATATTTGCAGATTGGGATTGAAGGAAATCAATCACGGTGGGATCCTGTACTGTACTATTATTCGCGTCCGTTACATTGATTAGGGTTCGATCATCCGCTATTTCTGACAAACTTTCCGTTCGCGACGAATTTGAATAGACGGAAGCATTTGACGTGTTTAACGGTCTCGAAGAGTTCGAAACCACGGAATGATACGATCTTATCGAATCTTGATCTGATAAGTGTTGCATTTGCGTACTATTCGCTTGGGTTTGCATTTCGCGAGCAAACTGATCAAACTCCGCGAGAGAGGGATAATATCTTTATGAATTCGCCATTTTCAAACAAAATTATAATTATTGTCGTTATTGGATATGTCTTGATTGAGGTCACTCGCGCATATTTTGGAAGTACTACTCAAGTATTTCGAGGTTAAGTTCACTCGCGTATACTTTACGTTTAGTTTTTACTTACGTATTTCCGAGAATAATTTCACCTGTTCTCTTTCTGTAGGTAAGGCTCTCTCAAACATCTTCGAGATTTAATTAGATTCGCTCTTGTCGCTCCAATAAAAATCCTCTCAAAGTAATTTCCAGTCGCATTTGATAATTACGCACAAATATATATATATATATATATATATATATATATATATATATATATATATATCTCCTTGTAAAAATGAACGCTATAGATCAGCATGGCGCTCACCGCTCGCAATGTAGAATTCGCTGTATTTCGCACCATCAAATAAAAACAAACATGCGTTTACTCTATCGGCTTTCATTCGGATTCGGATTCACTCGGGGTTGGTCCATCTGTAGTTAAAAAGCCATTCCCTGCTGGTCACCGTTTCCATCGTGATGGACAACTAGGATCCCAGATCCTCTTGATAGAGGACCAAGAGAGGAATAAAACAGATCCCCGATCCTCTTGACAGAGGACCAAGTAGTAAGAGGGAAAAAATGCCTGACCCTTTTGACAGAGGACCGAGAAGTACATAATAAGAAGAAATCCCAGATCCTCTTGGTAGAGGACCGAGAAATGAGACAGAAAATTTCCAGATCCTCTTAGCAGAGGACCGAGAGAGTGAAAAGACTGATATAGAAGGAGAAATTCCCAGATCCTCTTAGCAGAGGACCGAGAGAGTGAAAAGACTGATATAAGGAGAAAATCTCAGATCCTCTCAGCAGAGGACCGAGAGAGTGAAAAGACTGATAAAGAAGGAGACATTCCCAGATCCTCTTAGCAGAGGACCGAGAGAGTGAAAAGACTGATAAAGAAGGAGAAATTCCCAGATCCTCTTAACAGAGGATCGAGAGAGTAAAAAAACTGAGAAAATAGAAGGAAAAATTCCCAGATCCTCTTAGCAGAGGACCGAGAGAGTGAAAATAGGAATGAAATAAGAGAGAAGACAAAAAAACTTATAGAAGTATGGAGAGCAGAAACAAGTCGAAGGTTAATTTTTTAATGATAGAGCACTTACCGTTATGGGTTATAACTATCGGCGAAGAGAAAAACAACTCGCTAAGTTGATGACGGCTGGTGAAAATATCTACACTGGGTCACCGTAAATAAGTCGGATTCTTTTGGAAAAGTTTTCGAGAAAAAAATAGTAAGTCGGGGTTCGGATTTTTAAATGATTAAGTCGAGGTTAACAAGTCAACAGGTAGCTCGCGAATACTGCTCGAGCGCGCAGGACCGCTGATCGAGTGCGAGGCTTTCGTCTCTTTATCTCAAAAAAACTCGCCGAAATTATAGACTAAAGTCGGAGCGTCAACTTTACCAATTGGAGACTGGAACAGTACTGACTCGGGGCTCACCGCGAGCGAGTGCCTCAGCCGTCTGAAAGCAGCGCTGCGGCGTGAGCAGCAACTAATCGACCGATCGATGTATCGATTCGTCGAAGGCTGCGGCTGGCGCGCGAATAATTCAAATCAACTTAAAAGTTAAGAGTTTTAAATGGGTAACAACCACTGCTAGAACAGAGACGCTGTGCCGTCGGTTTATTTTAGTGTAGATGGGGGCTGTTGTTTTGAGAAGTGTAACAGAAAAAATAATTTCAGAGAAATTTAATTGTGTAACACGTTAGAAGAATTGGCTTCTCTGCTGCAACTGCAGTTTCTGAGAGAAATATGGGATTTTTTTATTTTTTTCGGAAATGTTACAAGATATCACAGAAGAATACAGAATAATTCTGTGCCAATTATTTTCTTCACATTTTTTCGTATCTGTCTTGTTTGCGAGAAAAATCCGAAAATTCGATTTTCTAAAAAAAATTCTCCTGGCCACAAAAGTTATTTAGCTCGCATAAAATTTATGAGGTATTTTTCTTATGCTAGTATAATTTTAAGAAATTGGAAAGAATATAGGTGTGGGTTTTTTGAGAAAACCGACTTTTAAGATTTTCAGAAAAACCGACATCATATTGTTAATTTTGAACATTTTCTACATTTTCTAGCAGATTTCGAAAAAATTCAATAAAATCTAGCCGAATATTTGAACATATCTTAAATATCTCATTCAGGTCAAAACCTATATAAGTTTAAAGGAAAATTTTCTTTTTTTTAAGCAAATTAAAAATTCCAAGTACGCATAACTTCGTCTAAATTTTTTTTCACAAATCGTAAAAATACGTATAGCCTCATTCCCTACAAACAACAACATATTTGGTCCCCAAGAGATCTTGCAACTTCAAGTGTAGAACCTGCCTCATCTGAAATGGATACGATCATAACAATAATAAAAACACCAACCGTGCAGGTGACTGTAACTCGCCTTCGCTTGTCGCCTATGGCAACCGCAAGCATACGCAGTCCGAAAATTTTCAAAACGCTCCGGACCCGTACTATTTTCGCAAAGACTACTCCATGCGTTTCAAGCACGGAGGTATTGGTGCGTTCAGCACATCGGTGTGCATGCCTTTTTCGTATCGCTCTCCGGCGTTATTCGGCCTAGAGATTCCTATACCGGAATCGCACGAATCGAGGCGTTCTTAGGATCGCACACGCGCTGTTCTTTCAACGTGGTACGTTCCCGTACAATATTAGCAACAGATTTCTTTCCGTGTGACTAATTCACGGTTTTTTCGGTTCGTAGACACTCTGACAAAGCACCCCTAGAAAATAATCCTCGAGTCAATAGACTCAACCCGTTTCAGTTTGCGAGGAGATAAAATGTTTGAAAATTTCCTAGTTGGAAAATTGGATCAAGGCTAATTGTGAGGACAACGCTGAATAACCCATGGGTGAATGAACTAACATTGCATCCTTTGGCAATTATTTTCTTCACATTTTTTCGTATCTGTTTTGTTTGCGAGAAAAATCCGAAAATTCGATTTTCTGAAAAAAATTCTCCTGGCCACAAAAGTTATTTAGCTCGCATAAAATTTATGAGGTATTTTTCTTATGCTAGTATAATTTTAAAAATTTGGAAAAAATATAAGTGTGGGTTTTTTGAGAAAATCGACTTTTAACATTTTCAGAAAAATCGACATCATATTGTTAATTTTGAACATTTTCTACATTTTCTAGCAGATTTCGAAAAAAGGCGATAAAATCTAGCAGAATATGCAAACATATCTTGAATATCTCATTCAGGTCAAAACGTATATAATTTTAAAGAAAAATTTGCTTCTTTTAAACAAATTAAAAATTCCAAGTACGCATAACTTCGTCTAAAAGTTTTGTTCACAAATCGTAAAAATACGTATAGCCTAATTCCCTACAAACAGCAGATCATTACAGAACAACATCCCTTAGGTTCATCAATGTCATGACTACGTTTAAAGGCGCATAGGGCTCCAAGGTCAGATATGATTAAATTTTGGTTTATTGGGGTCGGAAGGGGAACTGACAAGCTTCAATTTGAGACACTTTGGACGATTCTAGGACTTCGGGTTTAGTGCCCAGGGTTATCCAAAAATAGCCAAAATAGGCTTTTTTTCTTAAAAACTTATAAACTATACGTGCTGAACAAGTTTTGAGTCCAGATTCGTGTTCAGCGTGCGTAAATCTATCGAAAACACCCATTCACCTCCCATTAGCACAACCCTTATATACCAATGTTATTTAAGCCGAATATTTTGGGCAAAGTCGCTGCAGCTCCCTTTTAAGGTCTTGATACCTCTCCTCCTTCTTCTTCTCCTTGGCAGTGATGATGTGGCCAGCCGGAGTTTTGGAAAATTGACTCTATGCATTTTCTTGTCGAGGAGCTGTTGGCGGAATTTTTTAAAATCTGCTTTCTTTACGTGAACTTTTAAAAGTGAAGCATCTCGATGAAATAATTCACTTTCCTCACTGTTGATGTTAAAATTCGGGACAAGGAACTCGGCCGCCTGCTCAGCGGTTTTGCGAAGGAACGATCCTTTGCCAATCATCTCATGTTTCCTAACCATTTTTTGAAGAGGATCTATTCCATTTGCAATTATGTAAGCTGTACCAAGAACAACTCGGTTATGAAAACATTGGTGATTCAGAAGTCAGCGCCCACCTTGACGGCGTGGGATGCATAATCACGCAACTGACGAATTTATATGCAAGATTTTATGCATATGCATGACCTGACGTGTGGTTATATCAAGGGCCGTAAGCTTGTTCTTCGTTCGTTGAACCACCCGAACGAGTAGAGTAGAACTGCGACGACAAGCATGTTAGTCGCAGATACTTTGCTCCTCGCTGACAGTTCGAAAGACCATATCCGTCGCATGAGACTTTTATATCTGCATCGGAGAGTATCCTTTATAGATGTCACGTCCTGAATGCGGCTTTGACGTACGCCCAGGTATGTACAGTAAGGTGGTCCAAAAAACGTTTTTCGAGCTACAGGGCAAGCCCCCCCCCCCCCCCAAGTTTCCATTTCCGGAGAAAAAACATCCCTAATTTTTTTTCGAAATTCGAATATTAACACGTGCCACCGCACGGTTCGCCAGAAGGAAGTTTAAATGAAAATGGTTTGTTGCCTTAAAATTCATGTTTATCATGATTTCTAGATGTACTAGGAATGTCCTGATCTAGTTTTTAAAATCAGTTCACGTGGCCGATTTATTAAAAATAGGATTTGAATGAAAAAATATGATTTTACGATTATCAGAATTTTTTATTGTGTGAATATAATAATAAATGGGTAAACAACTGTCTCTCATTGAAATATTTTACATAACGTAATACATAAAGAGTACACAGAAATGACCAAAAAAATTTTAATAGATGTTTATCAAATAGATTGAATGTTATATTGAAAATAAGCTTCCATGAATCTATACATGCATACTATTATAGCTGCGCACAGCTCGAAGTAACTTCGTCTTGTAATTTTCTTCAAGTTTCTATACTTTATAATTTTTCCACTTTTCGTTGAAGTCATGATGCACAGATTCTGTAGCTTGCTCTCCAAAAAATCCTAGGCCCATCTTATGTTTTGAACAAAATTGTGCTTCAAGATGAAAAATCGTATGCAGTTTTGGTGTTACTGAAATTCCTAAAAGTTTACAACTTTTTTGAAATTCTTCAATATGTTGTTCTAAATCTGGTCATAATTTCAGTGAAAAATAGTCGTCAACGACTGTTTTAAACTTTCGAAAAGCATCTACGTACGCCATGCAACCTGCTAAACCATTGAAAAGCAATATCAGGATACAGTTTATGCATGTTACTGTAGAGCGTATTAACGCAGCCTAACAGAAGATGCAGTTTTGGAGGAGGAATTACATCAAAAATTAATTTATCTTCATCTGAACAAAACAAAGGTTGATTGACACAATTCTTGAAATCTTTAATCTTTTTTTTTACTCTTCCATTATTACACCAATCGTTATAATTACAAAGACAACTAGCTGATGTTCTCAAAGTACCACATGAACTTAAATTAGGTTTCGTTACATCACACCAAATACACGGGCAATAACTTGCGTTATTTGTCAAGCCAGTAATTATGTTTGCAAGTTTCAAGTCGGTTGTAATTGTTCCAGGATATTCAAATAAACAATTGTTTATTTTTAGTTCTGACCACGAAGTTTCACGTTGTTGTAATTTTCTTGTGTATCTGGGGCAAGAGCAATAATAAATATCCTTTTCACTTCAGCATCCTTCCATTTTTCAGAGTTTTTAAAAGTTTTTGTGAGAAAGATACTATCTTTATTTTTGATTGAATAGCCAAAGTGAATTTCAAAGACCCTGCACCACCGTGAGTGCCAAATTTTAAGTGAAAATCAAAAATATTGCGACTGTCAATAATATGTTGTACAAACAGCAATTCATCCAAGTTATGAGACTTACGAATATTTTTTTCTCGCGCATAAGGTTGAATAATATCTCGCGAACAAGGTTTTTTTGTCTAATTAATTTTGAAAAATCACACAACTGACGATCAGATAAATTTGAATCATTTTGTAACTCACATACATCAGCTGATATTTGACGTACTTCTTTTTTTATTTTGGCATTCACGATAAGATTTAACGGTTTACCACGCTGCTGCGATAGGGATACTGGAATTTTTGTTTTTCCTGCTTTGCCATTTAATTTTGTTATGACTGTCTCTTTTTTCCCCAATAATCTAGAAATCAAATGTTTTGCTGCCTTGGTGTTTCGATACTTTCTTCAACATTTTTTAAGAATGTAGTTGAGTTACACTTATGGTTAACGCCTTTAGCTATTAAGGTGAAACACTTCGAGCAGCGCCTATCTAACGGTATAGAAGACTTCTTTTCTTTACTATTAACTGCATCCAAATTTCCTTGTCTTGACCTAATTTCATTACATAAAGTACTCTCTTCTGTCATCGGTGTACGGGTTTTCATTTTAAAATGGCACTTTGAGTAATGCGGCATTTGAAGTGAACTTTTTAAACTTTCATTTACATTAGCTCGTGTAACTTTGAGCCTACAAGCTGCACAAACTACAGCAGGTAGTCGTAAATCTAGCTCAATAAACTCAGTAAATAAGCTTTTTATTTCACTACCTATTTTACCTGTCGTTATGTGACATTTTTTTTAGGTTTACTTTTGCATATCAAACACATATTATGACGATTTTCTGGAAGTTAGTACGAATTCGAATTCCGTAAATATTATGCTTCCGCCACCTATATAGTATCGAAACTTAAAGAAACTTACAAGACGAATTTACTTCGAGCTGCACAGAAAAAACTTAGGGTAAATAGTGTTGCAGGTAATTTCGTACTTTTACCTGTTCGTATTGGAAAAACACAAATATTACCCTCGATGGGCAGAAACTGTCTTTTGTTCTCATCAAAGTTGTCACCGATGTCATGAAAATTGGAAAGCCACTAGCTTTGAATAGCTGAAGTGAAGTTAGCTGATGGTTGGTGTAACAGGCAAATCGGATAAGTGCGGCTTCATAAAGGCTGTTTTGCCGAATCGTTAGAACTGTCAAAAGTTCAATATGACATTTACAAGGCCTTCAGGGTAAACATTGAGAATTACTCCCGAACGTAGGTAAAAGCAGAATAATACCCTAGATGTTCGGGTGAAGTTTACCCACATGGGGTAATTTTTGTTGCAGGTAATCTTTACCCCGAATTCCGGGTAAAGTTTACACTTAGTTTTTTCTGTGTGTGCGCAGCTATAATAGTATGCATGTGTAGATTCATGGAAGCTTATTTTCAATATAACATTCATTCCATTTGATAAACATCTATTAAAATTTTTTGGTCATTTCTTTGTACTCTTCATGTATGACGTTATGTAAAATATTTCAATGAGAGACAGTTTTTTACTCATTTATTATTATATTCATACAATAAAAAATTCTGATAATCGCAAAATAATATTTTTTCATTCAAATCCTATTTCTAATAAATCGGCCACGTGAACTGATTTTAAAAGCTGGATCAGAACATTCCTAGTACATCTAGAAATCATAATCAACATGAATTTTAAGGCAACAAACAATTGTCATTTAAACTTCCTTCTGGCGAACCGTGACCGGGCACTTCAAAATCCCATTTAATTAACATGGGTAAATTTTGGATGTTTGTAAAATTGAACTCATACTTCAGGGTTTGATTGAAACGTGCCAACTTTTTTAGGGATTGAAGTGGAGTACCTATGAAATATAACCATACTAATAACTTTTATTTTTACGCCCCCCCCCCCCTCCAAACACACAGCGCTCAAAAATGATCCAAAATTTTAAAAAAACTACATTTTTACGTATTATTGGGAGGAAGCAAGGTATTGCTCGATCTTTCGAGAGTAAGACAAAAAATTCCTTTTTTTATCTATGCGATGTTTCGTCGGCTTGATTTGCCGACCTCATCAGGCTATGTCTAAATAAAAAAAACACATAAACCGTATTAAATGTTTGCAAAGACCAGACAGGATACACATACGAAAATTATTATTTCTTTTTTTCTAAGTAAAAATTATGGATATGTCACAAATTCAGAAAGAAATTAATTTACCGTGAGAAAATGTTGATAATTCATTATTTTCTAGTTAAACTTTTTGCTTAACGCGTTGTGTGAATTTTCAAATTTTCTCTCATAACGACCTGATATGTTCGATCATATTCAGTCAACTGAGTTTGTAAGAACTTGAATGAAATTACGACAATAAGGATGACTCATATCAGGAGTGTATATACATATAAACTACATTTTATTTTCAGGAACTCATTACAAATTTAATTTCCTGAACAATGGAGAATATAAATGATTGAATGAATAAATATCTTCCTTTTTATTAACATTGTTACTGTTGGATTTTATGTAAATCATTTCTGAGATCAACCTTTTGTTGTGATTTGATTCTTGATCAACAATAATTGTATAATCTCAATTGAATGTATGTTTGCAATTCTTTTTAGGCTTAACGATTACATTTTCACTGTTTTTATTATTTTTGTGTTCCGATATGCGTTTTTTAGCGCTCTTTTTGTTTCGCCTATATGTATATCATGCCGGACAATCGTGACAAGAAAATTTGTATACAATATTCGTTTTTTCCCACTTATTAGTATTGTCTTTACCTAATCTTATAATAGAGCTTAAACTTTTTTCAACTGAAGGAATCGTACTAATATTGTATTGTTTTAAAATCGCATATAGGTGATAAAATTTTCGGTTGAAAGGTAAACGAACTTTTGGACGTGGACTAAATAAAGTTTTACGTGAATCCTTATTATTTTCTTCCCCTTGATATCTAATTTTATTTAATCTAATCTTAATATTGTCACAATTGAAATTAAGAGGATAATCGTTATTCAATACAAAATTTTCGATTTTTTTTTCAAATTGTTGTTGTGAAATTTTCTATGAAAAAGTAAAAACGCTCGGTCAACTAAATAATAAACTATATTTTTCTTTCGCTGAATAGGATGATTTAAAAAGTAATCAATAAGCCTATTTCAAGAAGTCGGTTTTTGATACCATTTCGCAATGATACGATTATCATTCCTAATTAGTGTCAAATCTAAAAAATTGATACGATTATTGTCTTGTAATTCATAGGTGAATTTTAAATTTTTATCATAGGTATTAAAAATATTGATGATAGAATCAACATGTTCCCTCTGAATACATGAAATTGTGTCATCTACATAACGATAATAACAAATTGGAGTGTAATTGTGGATAGTTTAAAATTTTTGTAAACACCCACTTTCCAAATCATCCATCACAATATCAGCGAACAATAATGAGATGGGTGAACCCATAGGCGTGCCGAATATTTCTGATAGGAATCATTATCAAAACTGAAAAAGGTGTTTTCATATAAAAATTTGGTACAAAAAATGATATCTGTAAACGTAAGTTTAGAATTTTGATTTATATCAACAAACCTTCTATCCAAACTATGAAGAACTAAATTACAAGAAACGTTGGTAAATAACGAACTGACATCAAGTGAAAGAAACATATAGTCTTCATCTAATGTAACATTTTCAAGTTTTTTTTTGGAGTTCGAAACTATTATCAATGTGTGCTTTCGTAGTCTTGATGCCATTTTTTAAATCTTCATACATTTTTTTTTGTTAAAAAATGTGTACGACTGTTAACTAATGAAATGATCGGACGGAGTGGAACATCTTTTTTGTGGATTTTTGAAAGTCCATACCTGACACTTCTACCTATAAAAAATTAAAAACTAACCCACTAAAATCACTTCAAGTGAATACTTCAGAAATTCTCATAAATTTAAATGATAACAAATTTCTTTATCGTATTTACCATAAAACTTACCTTACTTTGCCTGACACCGTTTTAGCGAAATGTTATGGACTTCCAAAAATCCGCAAAAAAGATGTTCCACTCCGTCCGATCATTTCGTTAGTTAGCCGTCCTACACATTTTTTAGCAAAAAAAATTTATGAAGATTTGAAAAATGGCATCAAGACTCCGAAATCACACATTGATAACAGTTTCGAACTAAAAAAAAACTTAAAAATGTTACATTAGATGAAGACTATATTTTTCTTTCACTTGATGTCAGTTCGTTATTTACCAACGTTCCTTGTATTTTAGTTCTTGATAGTTTGGACAGAAGGTTTGTTGATATAAATCAAAATTGTAAACTTCCGTTTACAGATATCATTTTTTGTACCAAATTTTTATATGAAAACACCTTTTTCAGTTTTGATAATGATTTCTGTCAACAAATATTCGGCACGCCTATGGGTTCACCCATCTCACCAGTGTTCGCTGATATTGTGATGGATGATTTGGAAAGTTAGTGTTTACAAAAATGTAAAACTAATGAAAAATGTGAGAAAAAACAATAATTAATTGTATAAACAATTCAGGAAATAATTATATGTGTTTTATTAAATTTATTTTTTTAAAGTTATCGGAAAAAAATGCTTATCCAAATCAAAATTGTGTAAACAAATAGAAATTTATTTAAAATTAAAAGAAATGTATCAGAATTATATAATTATTCAACAAAAAGTATCATAGGATACAAATTTGAGAAAAACCTCTGGGTCAATTTTTAGAAATTTTGAGAATAAACAATAAGTAATTGGTTAAATAATTACATAATACTTTAGAAAAATTACTACTCCAAACAATGAGAAACTATTACATTTCAATCCGACAAGACGATTATTTTTTACATTTTTTTGGAATAAATAATTGCTTAAATGATTTACATTTGTTTAAAAAATGTAAAATTGTTTAAAGAGTCATGGGAAATATTCAAATTGTCCATTAGTAATTATTTGTATAAAAAAGATGACGGAAATTGCTAAAAAATATGAATAATACGTAAAAATTTAATTTTTTTAATTTTTGGGTCATATTTGGGGCGCTGTGAATGGGTAAGGGTGGGTTAAAAATGAATGTTATTAGTATGGTTTTATTTCATAGGTACTCCTCTTCAATCTAAAAAAGTTGACACGTTTCGATCAAACCCTGAAGTATGAGTTCAATTTTTCGAAAATCCAAAATTTCCCCACGTTAATTAAATGGGATTTTGAAGTGCCCGGTGTCGAAAAAAAAATTTGGGATTTTTTTTTCTCCGGAATTCGAATTTTTTTTTGGGGGGGGGGGGGCCAGCCCTCTAAGGTGAAAAAAAATTTTGCAATGCATTTTTGGACCACCCTAATGTACAGCTCTCTACAGTGTTAAGATGTCTAAGAACACGTACATATATCCACAAGCTCAGGGTCATTGGGAACGCCAATAATCTTTCATTTCTTCAGATAAATCTTGGCACACTTTTCCAATCCAAAGTTCATACCAATCTCTCCTGTGGATGTTAGTGTTCCTCCTCGTCCTGAAATCGCTATCATCTTTCAGGTGGTGCCTGCTTTCATATCCAGTTTTCGAGAGGTAGGAAGCTTGATTTCTCAAAGACTGATGAGAAACATGCTGCAGCTCTGCGTGTTTCTGGCACAACAGAGTGTGCATAAGCATCATGAAACCTCCCTGAACAGGGATAATTCTAGCATCGTAGGGGTGCAGCAAGTCATCCTTAAGTCGATTCGTCCACTCAATGTGAGCACTCTGTTGATTTGTCATCGTGTTTACATTGTAACGAGGTGGCTTACCACCTGTTGAGGATCCTCCCCTGACTTTATACATAAATTATTTAAAAATAATCGCGATACTTTCCAAGTCCAGCACGAACTCAAATTCTACTATTAAAGGAATGAGTCTGGGAGCTTATTATGTGTATGAGATGTGAAGTGAAAGAATTTCTATAAATTATTTTCTTTTGTATAAAAGGGACGTTACCCGTAGGTACAATGTACACTTTAATTTAGGTTAGGGCTAGTTCACTTATTTCTTAGGGCACTTGACGTCCTACCTTTGTTTCCTTGGGAGACTGGAGATTCTCTCTCTCAATTAGAAGAAAAACTTTGGTGTTTGCCTCTCGTCGCCAAAAATACCAACAAGGGAAGCAAGGAGGCCTTTCACAATCGTCACCCACAGGTTGATTTAACAACGGGGCACTGCCACCACTCCATACACATGGTCCACTTCACCACGCACGTCAACCCGAGATTTAATCCATGTCACCCGGGATTAAATCACTATTTACTACAACTGCAGAGTGTCGAAATCACAACCGGCTCGGCACCTGTCATTACACACGGGCGGCCATCTTTGTTACTACCGGCACACCGGACACAAGGTAATGATTCACGCACGATCTCCAAAGGTGCTTAGGAAGAAATCTATTCTACCGATGAGAGCTGGGCATGGATCGACAAGGGGGCAGCACCTACTGGACCTGGTCGGGGAACGAGGTAGACGAGCGGCAAGCCGGCGAAAGGACGCCAAGAAATCAGTTCGTGTTGGTCGTTCCTGGAGAACACAGCTGTTGCCGTACCGTTTACGTTTTGGACAAAGAAGCCATTGGATCTTACCAAAGTACCTTACTTTTTGGATAAAGTACCTCAATTTTCTCTCTGAAGGAAGCAAGGTAGGCGTCGGACTGTCCCTCTAGTTTTTATTTGTTATTCTGAGTCTGATTTGGATTTTGTTTTAGTTTTGAGATGTTTCGGTTTATTTAGTTTTCGGGATAAAGTGTCGTAATTCACGATGTACGAATTTTGAGTGAGTCGGTATACATTGTACGGTGTTTTTTCCTTATTTTCTTAGTTGTAAGCATAATTTTCGCGTAATGTTGATTCCGTTTAGTTTCATTTAAGTTAAGCTTTTTCCGTGTTGTCTCTTTTCTCAAGGTTAGCGTCTGTTGACGATAAAATGGCGGATGATATAACTTGTTCGAGGAATACGTAACAATATCATAAATCTCCGCCCTTCAGGCAGACAACTGTCATACTAACTATTAATTTCAGTTTGTTTTACTACCAATAAAGCCACTTATATATTTCTTTAAACTTAAAAGATGGTTTGAGCGTTTCTGTTCCTCAAGAAATCCCTCTACCCTGAGTCAGGGCAATTATTTTCTTCTTTTCCTTTTCCGAGTTATTCTAAGCTAATTAAACATTTTTAAGAACTTGATTTTGTTCCTGTCGGACGACACCCGGAAGGGGTGTCTGGCGCTCAACGCACGAAAACGTAAGTCCAGGATTTTATGACGTCATTCCTCATTTGTATCCCTCAAAGCTGGGACTGGCGCTATAACATCTAAATTATTTTTAGCACTCCGAACTTCAGGGTGGTCGGCACATTTTGCCAAACCAGTGTTGGGTAATTTGCGACTTCGATTATTTTGAACCGCTTCTACAACTTTTTGGTGGTGTAACTGTTGTTCCCACAAGCAGCTAGGGAAAGGGTTCGTCCATCCTTATAGAGCCTCGCATACAAGGGTGAGGTTGCTTACATTCAGAGATAGGTGGTTACAGGCTGCGATGGACTCAATTCGACGATCCGGCAAAAGTCTCCTGCACCCTGAGGAATAAACAATCCTATCATTTAGGTTAGCTGTGAACATCTTACACAGGGTGTTCAGACAAATTACTAGCCTGTAAGTCTTTGGGTCAGACAAGTTGCCCACCTTTGGGAGGAGCACTCTGCATCCTTCTACCAACCACTCCGAATAGGCTCCTGCAACATTGGATACGAGGTGAAAATGCGGGCCAAATGCTGGTGGGTTTAAGGATACTTCTTCCACCAGAAGGTCTTGATACTGTCTGCTTCCGGAGTGGAATAGTTCTTCAAGCCTTTTAATACTTTTTGTTCACCTCCTCGGTAGTGATTTGTGGGCATTCATCCTCAGGTGTTATGAGGGCAATGCACAGCTCTTTGAAGCTACTTATGTTCTTTCAGTTTTCTTTCAGTGGATACTGGACTTCATAGACTTCTCTCCAAAATTTCTCGACCTCCTCTATTTTGGGTGGGTATATATATATAATTAAAAACAAAGTTAAACAACCACCGCAGGGTACCACTAAGAGCAACTGCCATCTTGAAAAAATGTCAATGGCCCCCAGTAGAACCGCGGTAAAATACACCTATGGCCACGTCTCACATCCGTGAGATGGGTGGTATATATATATGGGTGAGATGGGTGATATATATATATATATATATATATATATATACAGGGTGCGCCATCTAGACCTTCGGTATTTCAAAATGGAATAACTCTGTTGTTTTTCAGCCGATTTTGACAAATAAGCACGATTCTGAAACGTCATTCAGTACCATTTTAACCATGAGTCAATATACACCGAAAGAACGCGCTGAAATCATAGCGTTTTTTTTTTAGCTCAAAAACCATCATCGGACCATTTTTTTCAAAGTTGGAGAAACCATCGACGGCGCACGCTATCGCTGGATGTTGGCGCACTTTGTGTGTCCGCAAATGCGTGAAAAAGGTCTAAAAAACTTCTATTTCCAAGAAGATGGCGCACCTTGCCACACCGCAGGCGCTACGATGCAGTTCTCACAGCGCAAGTTCCCGGGACACGATGTGTCGAAAAATGGCGATTAGGAGTGGCCTCCTCGTTCTCCGGATTTAACTGTACCTGACTTTTTTCTTTGGGGTTATTTAAAAAGCAAAGTTTATGCCAGCAAACCAAAGACAATTGACGTACTTAAATGTAACATACGAGCCGAAATAGCTGCTATAACGCCCGAAATGCTGGCCAATGTTATGAAGAATGCGTGAAAAAGAGCTGCTTTTTGTGTAACGAATGGAGGTGGTCATTTAATCGACGTTGTGTTCTAAAACTGATTGTATATATATATATATATATAATTAAAAACAAAGTTAAACAACCACCGCAGGGTACCACTAAGAGCAACTGCCATCTTGAAAAAATGTCAATGGCCCCCAGTAGAACCGCGGTAAAATACACCTATGGCCACGTCTCACATCCGTGAGATGGGTGGTCACAGGGCACGACGAAATCACCACGACAGGCCGGCGAAACCCTCGTGTGTCTTGAGGACACGAAGCGACCCAAGGATGACAGCTTTCTGCATCCATCTCGCAAGAGCCTTGGCATATTTTTGGCACGCGGGTATGGCTTTAAGGTTACGAACCAGCGATAATTTCACACCTCCGAGAGCACCTATCACAAGAACAATCACTCGTACCGAATATTTTGGGTACAGTCGAAGCAGCTCTCTTTTAAGGTCTTGATATCTCTCCTCTTTTTCTTTCTCCTTTGCAGTGATGTTGTATTCGGATGGAGCCGAGAATTCGATCACGAATATAGTTCGTTTCTCGAAGTCTTGGAGAACAATGTCAGGCCTCGAGTGCGCAACGGAGACTGCTGCCCGAAAATCGTAGTTCCAGAAAATCTGGCACTTCTCGTTTCGGACAATTGACTCTATATCCCTTGGAGCGTTCGGCAGGGCAGGGTCGCGACCAACACCGTAAGAGCGACAAAGGTGGTAATAAAGTACTCTTAGGGCCGCATTATGTCTATAGATATACGTTGTTCCTGCGTGGGTCGGACACCCCGATAGTATATGTTCTAGGTACTCAGCGTGTGCATGACACGCTCTGCACCTATCACTGGGAACTTCTTGACATAAAATGCGGGCGCGGTATGCTAAGGTGGAGATTACACCGTCCTGGCATGCGAAAATAAAGCCCTCTGTACCTGAATTGAGCCCTGATGATTTGAGGAAAGCAAAAGTTTGCTCCTTCGACAAGGACTGTTTTTCTACATTTCTGTGAAAGTTTCCGTGCATTTGCTTGTCGAGTAGCTCTTGGTGAAATTTTCCAACCTCTGCTTTCTTTACTTCGGCTTTTAGACGTGAAGCATCTAGATGGAGTAATGCACTTTCCTCACTTCTGATGTTAAAATTCAGGCCAAGGGTCTCGGCAGCTTGCTCCGCGGCTTTGTAAAGGAACGCCCCTTCGCCAATCATCTCGTGGTTTCTGACCATCTTTAGGAGAGGATCTCTGCCATTCGCAACGATGTAAGCTGTACTCAAAACAATTCGGTTATGAAGACACTGGAGATTCAGAAGTCCGCGTCCGCCTTGACGGCGTGAAATGTATAATCGCGGAACTGACGAATTGATATGCAAGCTTTTATGCATATGCATGATCTTACGCGTGGTGACATCAAGGGCCTTAAGCTCGTTCTTCGTCCATTGAACCACCCCAAACGAGTAGAGTAGAACCGGGACGGCAAGCATGTTAGTCGCAGATACCTTGTTCAACGCCGACAGATTGGAAGACCAAATCTGTCGAAGAAGATGCTTGTATCTGCTTCGGAGAGACTCCTTCACTGATGTTACGTCCTGAATGCGGCTTTGAGGCACGCCCAGGTATGTATAGGTCTCTCCAGTGTTAAGATGTCTAATAACACTTATATCCACAAGCTCAGGGTCCTTGGGAACGCCAGTAATCTTTCCTTTCTTCAAATGAATTTTGGCACACTTGTCCAAACCAAAGTCCATCCCAATCTCTCCTGTGTAGTTCTTGACGATATTTAAAGCAGTTTGAAGTCTGCTTTTACCAGCGGCATAGATCTTCAGGTCATCCATATAGAATACATGAGTGACCTTATGCTCACGCTGATTAGTGTCGCCACAGAGGTATCCAGGAGAATTTCGTAGTGCAAGAGATAGAGGCAAAAGTGTGATGCAAAAAAGCAAAGGGCTCATACTATCCCCTTGAAAGACGCCCCTCTGGAAGGTGACGTTGTTCGTCGTCAGACGATAATTCCTAGATGAGATGGTAAATCTAGTTTTCCAAAGAGGCATCAATCTCTCTATGCATCTCACTATGTGTGGATGTACCTTCAAGCTTTCCAACAGACAGATGATAAGTCTATGAGAGGTTGAATCAAAAGCTTTCCGGTAGTCAATCCAGGCCATTGACAGGACGCGCTGATGGACTGTAGCGTCTTTACAGACACACCTGTCAATCAGCAGGTTCTCTCGACAGCCTGCTACACCTTTTTTCGAGCCACGTTGTTCGTACATCTCTCGCCATACAGGCTCAATTCGTCGAACAATCCTGTTGTTTAGGATAGCTGTAAAAATCTTATACAGTGTGTTCAAACAAGTTATTGGCCTGTAATTCTCTGGTTTGGACAAGTCGCCTTTTTTCGGTAGGAGTATAGTGCGTCCTAACACTAGCCACTGCGGAATGGGCATCTCCGACTTTAAATATGAGGTGAATATGCGGGCCAAATGTTGGTGTGTAGAAGTAAACTTCTTCCACCAAAAGTTCTTGATACAATCTGGTCCAGCACCGGAAAAGTTCTTCGTGCCTCTAAGTGCTTTTTTCACCTCTTCGGCAGTGACTGATGGGCACTCCTCCTCAGATTTTATGAGGCTGTCGCAAAACTCCTTGAAGCGGATGATATTGTCAGTATCTTCCTTCAACTCTAGTGTTTTCGGGATCTTGTACACCTCTCTCCAAAAAGTCTCTACCTCCTTGGGCTTGGG
>CAKNXH010000812.1:0-37975 GCA_932178445.1 Andricus quercusramuli | reverse complement strand
TGTGTGTGTGTGTGTGCGTGTGTGTGTACATTGGTAATTTGTCTGACCCTAAGAGTTACAGGCCAATTACTTATCTGAATACGCTCTATAAGATCTTCACAGCATAGACAGATTGATGCCCCTTTGGAAAACTAGATTTACCATCTTACCTGGAAAACATCGTGTGACAACTAACAACGCCACCTTTCAGAGAGGTGTTTTTCAGGACGACACCATGAGCCTACTTCTTTCTTGTCTGCCACTATTGACATTATAGCTTGCACTTCGCAAGACCCAAGGGTATTTATGCGGTAAACCCGGATATCGAAAGAATAAAGTCACTCATGGATCTAACATGGATAATTTCACAACTGATTGGCATCCTTGGAGACCCTGAGCTTGTCAATAGAAGCTCTATGCAACACTTCGGCGCTGAAGAGACTTATAAATATCTGGGCATCCCACCGAGCCGCATTCAGGACATAACATCTATGCAGAATGCTCTCTGATGCAGATACAAATGGGTTTTCCGACAGATTTGGTCCTACGAACTGTCGGCGAAGAACAAAGTATCTTCAACGAGCATGCTTGCCGTCCCGGCAGCTCTCTAATCATTTGGAGTTATTCCGTAGACGAAGGACGAGATTCCTCGACATGAGGTCACGAAAGGTTATGCACGCGAACAAAAGCTTGCACCTTAAGAATTCGATGTCGTTTGAGGTAAAGTTTGCTTTCCTCACATCATCACCCGGATTGAAGTCGGGTACGAATTTTGCCGATTCCAATGTCATTTTTGATCTTGTTGTTTGAATTTTTGGGTGAAACTTTCTATACGGAACTGTCCCGGTATGTGTTATCAGTCGTGAACACATTTTTATGATGCAATAAAGTGATCTGAACCACCAGAACTTCAGTAAAAGTACATAGAAAAATTTCCACAGGTACCGGCTCAAGGATCGTACTCCGGACCTCTAACGTGAAGTCCAAGCGCCATAATTATTATTATTTAAAAATGTTTTTTTTTGTTTAATTCAAAAATTTTAGCAAATAGACACAAAAGAAGAAAAGAACAATCTGATGTTCGACCTTTTATGAAAAGTATACTCAGTTACAGATTATTGAATGATTACCAGTTTAAAAGTATTGGCTAATGTTAAGTGATTTTTTTAACTTTAACGTTTATTCCGTGTGTGCAGAGAAAATTTTGACGGCTCCACTGCAGAGTGCTCTAGTTCTGGTTCTATCCGTATACCACTCCAGATTTCTTTCTGCTCATCTTCAGCTCTAAGTCACTTTTAGTAAATTTTTCAGGAGAGCCGATTAATGTTTAAAATGTTTTAAAAATTCAGAAATACAGTACAAAATAATGAAAATGGTATTTATAAATAGCTTGAGTTTTGCCTTAATATTGTGAAGAAACATTTGCCAATAAACATGTTTAGATTAATAAACATTTTATAATGAGGCAATGAGTTTTCCCCATTGTCAATCATTTTGATTATTATTTCAGGTAATCAACAAAATAAACACTAAATTTGTCTAGAAGTAGCATTCCAAGGGATGAGAAAGCTTGTTTATTTAAATATTGGCACATTGATATATGTTAAATATATGGGAGAGTGGTTCTAAGTCAGCAAAGTAAGATTTTTTGTCGAAGACAGAGGGTAAATAGGGCTTAATAGCATTTTAATGTATTTGGTCAGGTACCACGATCTTTTATTTACAAATTTAACCCATTTACAATAAAAACAGAATCAGCGAAAAGTCAATGAGAAACACAGGAAATAAAAGGACACCTACCAGAGACAAACAATATGCAGTCATAACACAACCAACCTAAAAAAAGAAAGAGACGAGTGACATGGAATTTAAACCAACGCACTTAATCGATTGAACTTTTTCAAATATTTGCATATCTGTAGCTGCTTCACAAGAATGGAAGAAAATGGAATTCCTTTTGCACGAAAAATGTATACCCCGCTCATGCTGGCCAGCGAAAACTAAAGTGACAATTGTCAGCGTAAATTACGTCCCTGTCCACCAACCTTTTATACGACAAAAAGCCGACACGTGCGCCATCTCTGAGAAACGTGAGGGTGCGGGCTTAACCCACAGTGCCGACTTAGGGCCACTGTCCCCTACTTAATATGCTTTTCTCGAACAATTTGTAGGTTCCCTCGTTTAAAAGAAAAACCAACTTAAGATCAAATTAAGACCAGTTTCAAACCACGTTTGGTCTTTTTCTGGTCTTTTACCTTTCAGCATATACCTGCATCAATTTTAGGGCATTGAATCTAAAAGTCCTGAAGAATCTGGGATGATTTATTATTATTTATGAGATCTAGAGGCTTCAACCAGTTGCCGTTATATTTATGGAACTCAGTCCCTCCATCCATCTCGCCATCTCTTTCTGTTATTATGGCTATGGTCCTGACTCCTGACTCGTGATGAGCCTAATAATGATGGGATATTGGGGGTTCAAACTGCCGGGACAAGAATATACCTGCCTATACTGTGATCTTAAGTTGGTCTTTTTTTCACGAGGGTTATGTCATTCTCTTCGCCAATGTATTAATATTCACAAAAATACTGTAGAAAATAAATGATAACCGAATTATAAGATTATTGAGATTAATTTTTCAATTATTATAAAAAAGTGTAAGCACTTTACACGGGGAACGAACATTAAACATAAATTCACAAAGCAACACGTGATCACGTGGTAATCATAACCCACAGGGTGGTCAACTCATGTGTCGATCATATATTTTGGAAGATTTAGTATGATGGCTATAAAGATACACATGTAAAACATTCATTATTGAAAAGGTTGTAAAATTCAATTTTTAAATATAATGCATTCTGCTAAAAACTGAAATCTTCGCATATTTCACATTGCTTTCAATCATAATTTCGTACATGCATGTTTACAGCTCTGCTTCCAAGTTTCTCGACTTGAGTTGGAGCATTCTAGCTGTGAAATTGAAAGAGTAACCAATTGCGTGTTGTTTTTCTTTAATACTATTATTCTTCTTTTTTAATATTGCACAGAATTGTATAAGATTTTACCAGATGACGCAAAATGATCTGTTTATTCATGCTAACATAAAAACTCAGAATAAAAACAAAGTGACTTAGAGTTAAACAAATAAAGCTATTATTTCAGTGGATGATGCTGCTTCTTTGGATTATCTTCAAAAATCTCGTATGCATTTTTTTTTAAATTCCATGCGACTTTTTTGTAATTATATGAGACTAATACGAATTTTCTAAAGCCTTCTATTCAATCCAAGCCATGAACAAGGAACAAATACTTAGAAAGTTCTGAATGAAACTAACAATAAATACTTACGGAATTCTTTACCGTAAATGTGAGAGAATTTTGTAATGAAACCGAGACTTACCGACAGTAGGTTTCCTTAATTGTGGAGGAGGCGGTGGTGGCATCTGTTGTCTACTTGTCCAAGAATTTGGTGATGATCCACTTTGTAAACTATCGCATGTGCTACTACGACTTCGTAGAGTTACTGGAGAATCTCCAGGTCTTGTGATTCCACCACCCGCGTACGAAGGTGGCCTACTTCGACATTTTTTCTCCGGAGTTAGGCAACCGTTCTGTGGTCGGTAAGACTAGAAATAAATCGTGAAAAATGAAAACTAATTTAAGGGGGTGCACGGAACTTAAAGATGTGCGTGGTGTACAGTCAAGATCAAAATTACTTAATCTTTTTCTTGATTTATAAAAGCGATGAAGAAAAGCCCAAAAAAATGTAGTTATTTTTATATTTGTGTTTTTTCTTTTAATTTAGACAGAAGTAGTAATTTTCAATTAATTTTAACTAACAATATCTCATTTCATTCATTGAAAGATTCTTCACAATTATATTCCTTACGTTTTTATTTAACATCATTTATGAAATTGTTTAATTCGCAAAATGAATAACAAAGAATAATTTTACATGCAGTTCCTAAATAAAATAATTTCTGTAAAGACGTATACCTTTTCATCTAAAAAATACAGTCAATTTTACTTACTCTATCCTCAATGATTGTCTCATCATCGGAGAAATCGGTGGAGCCATCGTCATGCGAGAGATTCCAATCAATGTTTACATTATCAAGCAAACTTTTTTGTCTTTGCATAGCGTGGCTTAGCTAAAAAGTGCAATAATATGCATCAAATTATTGAAATATTAAAGAAATCACAAAATTATATCAACAGGTATTTAATACTAGCATGCCCTATGAAGTTAGTTTGACTCTTTTCGGAACTAAAATATTTAAAAATGCATGTTTTGTTTATGTGATTCAGAGAGGATACTGTCGTGATGATTTTATTTTGATACTGTTTTTCTTGGGTTCTCACGTACATATATTACTCTCCCTAGGGATTGCGGGACCTTGTAGCTGGTGGGAGGACTTAAGGATCTCATCGGACTATAGATCTGGATTAGTTGAATCAGAGAGGCTGCATCGGGAGGTGTAGTTAGTCTGGGGAACTAACGGACTCTAGTCTGTGAGACCTCAACTAAGGAGCGATCCTTTCAGGGGGCAACAACAAAGCCTTCTGGAATATCGAGGAGGAGTTCTCATGCACCCAAGCTACGATGTGATCGCCATGTCATGAGCTGAATGGCATAGGAGTTAACAAATCCTTGATCATTCCGGCCTGCCCCCCTCAGTAGAGGCGGGAAGGCCGGGGTCACGAAGGAGGTGCCTTAACGGAGACTATGAGACACCATAGTCGAATCCGATTGTATGTAGACCCACCCCCTGCAAGCGGGGCTCTGCAGGGGGTGTTTCTAATTTCCCTAGCTTCTCGTGGGACCAATAGAGTTAAACACAATAAATAAAACAACACAAAAACAATGAGAGGCCCGTTCCGGGACCCTCTTCTAACCCACCGCCAATAGTGGAAGGCACCTCAGGGTACAGTCCACCACGAGCGGTGCTAACTTCTGGAGCCCTTGTGGCTCTGGATTATTGACCCTATCTAAGGGCGGGTAGGGTGAACTTCCGGGAGACCCAACTGAGATCCGTAGGGAGACCAGAACCGTCCGGAGGTGCCCCGAATTAGCCTTTCAATGGCTGAGGCGGAAATCGCCATGATGCAGATTAACTTGCACCACAGCAAAGGTGACTCGGCGGTTCTAGCCAGACGCATGACAGTGGTGCAGGCAGGAATTTCCCTAATCCAAGAATCCTGGTTATACAGTGAAAGGATTAATGGCTTGTCAGGATATGACTCCATGTATAAGGGGCCGCGCGAAAAAAACACCACGGGCATGCATTGCCGTTAAGGATATGGATGAGATCTTGGTATCTAAGCTAAGAGGTACTATACCCAGGGCTATGCGGATGACTTTGTGATTTCAGTTACGGGGGCTCATCTGGAAATGTTGATGGGTCTTACGAGGTTGGCACTGCACATCGTAGAGCTCTGGTGCGATAGATCAGGGCTCTTGGTCAATCCGGAAAAGGCCAACCTGGTCATTTTCACGAGAAATTACAAAGTGCCGAAAGTTGACGCTCCTGTATTCTGTGGCGGGAGGCTGACGTTATCAGATTCAGTTGAATATCTGGGAGAAATCCTAGATAGCAAACTGAACTGGACGAAGCACCTGGAGTTCCAATGCAGGAATTTTGTAATGACTTTGCGGATGTGCAGGAGAGCCCTTGGGTTGACGTGGGGTCTAGGGCCTAAAATGCTTGCATGGCTCTACTCTGCTGTCCTTAAACCAAGGTTTTTGCAAGTGGCGGAACCTAAAACTATGTAGGACAGGCTGCGACGATTAAAAACGCTAGAATTTAGGGGTTTGACGGGAGCAATGAGGACTACGCTCACAGGGGCGATAGGGTTCATACTCTGTGAAGAACCCCTACATGCTGCGGTAACTGCATGGGCGGCACACGCGATGGGCCTCATGGCAAGAGTAAATAGATCAACTCGAAGGACTAGGCACACTAGGCTCCCAAGTGACATCAGCACACTGCCGATTCTGTAGATAAATATAATCTTACCTTGAAATCGGTGTGCGTTACAACACATACTATTACGCTAAGATACATTTCCACTTTTTGGCAGTATCCAAAACAGTTTTTAATGGATATTTAAAAGTTTTATGGACCTTTCCCCCTTTCTCCGTGTTTTCGTGTATTGCTTTTGAATAATAATTGTGAGCCAACACACGTATGCAGCACGAGAACTCGAGGAAAAAGAAAGATAATTCAATTAATCCTAAACCCTAGATTACATGAATGGAGAAAGACTACTCTGGACATATATTCTCATTATTAAGAACCATAAATTCATATTTGCAAACACTAAAATCATAGGTTTTGAGGAAAACTACATAAAGCGAAATTTTAAGGAAATGCTTCAGACTATAAAAAATAGTAATAATATGAAGAAAACCCATGCCAAATGTCTAAGTGTTATTTACCACAGCCTTATTGTTCTCACTAATTACAGAACATGAGTTTATAAATGAAACCAAGGGTGAATCACAAGAGAAGCTTGATCACATGATTCGAGGTTTGGGTTAGTTTTAACATTTCTCATCCACCTGAGCTCTCGTGCTGCTTAAACGTATTTTGGATACTGGTGTAAAGTGGGAATATACCTTGGCGTAATAGTATGTGTTGTAATGAACACTGATTGTAAGGTAAGGATACGTTTAGCCACGTAATAATTAGTCTTGATAATTATTTCAGCATCAATGCACAGTGGGCCGGGAGACCTGAAATCATGGCAAAAATTAAAAACATCGAATAATAGGGCTAAAAGTACTTACTGAAGGGTACTCAGGTTCGCTGGTTACGAATTTTTTAATCAAAAATGAGCAATTCAAAATGGCGGATTCTAAATGGCGGTAAAAATTTAGAAAAGTTGATGGATCCCTGCCTAATATACTATTCTGGAGTTAAATTAAAAAATTTTAATTTTTAATCCCTTTCAGCTGGTCTAATGGGTGGCCTTGTTGCAGATATGAAGGGAACTTTTACAGGCATTTAAAACTGGAATTTAAGCAGCTTTAAACGCGTTAAGAGCTGCTTCGGTACCGTTCAGTCAACAGGGATTTGGCTAAGAGTTCTTATTAGGGGGTTTTAGGGTTTCATGATTACGAATTTTGCGTCAAAAATTCAAAATTCAAAATAGCGCACTTGGCCGGGCGACCCGAAAGAATTGCCGATATTAAAAACATCTCGGTAACCCCGAGAGTCCGGCCACCGTTCTGGGGCGCCTGAGCTTTCAGAACCCGTCCCTGCGAACTGATTCGTGGAAGGTGTTTTCCGATGGGCAGGGATCCAGGTCGAACGAGGGAGGCTGAATTCTGGTTGTAGGGGTTCCCGAATCTTCGATCAGAGCTCTTGCGGCTCCAGATTATCGTCCCTATCTATGGGCGAGTAGGGTTACCTTCCGGGTGTCTCAACTGGGATCCGCAGGGGTCTCAGAAGCGTCCGGAGATGCCCCGAAGTAGCCTCTTAATGGCTGAGACTGGAATCTCCGTTACGCAGATTAATTTGCACCACAGCAAAGGCGCCTCGGCGGTTCTAGCCAGACGCATGTCTGCGGTGCAGACAGGGCTCGCCCTAATCCAAGAAACCTGGTTATACAGGGAAAGGATTTGTGGCTTGTCAGCATGTGGCTCCATATATAAGGGGCCGCGCGAAAAAACGCCAAGGGTATGCATAGCCTCGGCTTACTTTCCTGGCGATGCCGAGGGACCCCCGCCTCCCATAGAAGTGGAGGTTCTAATTCGGTATTTTCAAAAGAACATATTCCTCTGTTGTTGGGTTGTGATGCGAACGCTCACCACGCGGTGTGGGGAAGCACAAACATAAATGACAGAGGGAGAGATTTAATTGAATAAATAGCAGGCACAGAGCTGAAAACAGGATTGAGGTTCTCGATTTGACTTTATGTTCAGGTGCACTGAGGAGCAGGGTAGTGGATTTGAGAGTCTCCGATGAGAAGTCTTTTTCGGACCACAAACACATTGCGTTCCGATTAACCCTAGGATAATCGGTGGTGTCTAATATTAGAAACCCTAGGAATACACCTTGGGACTCATATAAAGAGGAACTCGAAGGGAGGCTTGCGGAATTCCCCACAAGCTATGGTACCATGCATGAGTTGGAGCACGCTGCGGATTTTTTGCGAAGGGCTCTGACAACATGATATGAGAACAATTGCCCTACAAGCACTATCAAGTCTAGGAAGGGAGCAGAATTGTGGAACACCCACCTGGAGAGACTCCGTAGAAAGACAAGAATATTGTGCAATAGGGCAAATAGAACTAAGTTGCCTTCGGACTGGGACATCTATAAGACGGCCCAGAGCGAATACAATAAAAATATAAGGAAGTATAAGCAGGAAGATTGGAGGGGCTTCTGTGAGGAATCAAAAAACATTCCGGGAACAGCGAAGCTCCACAAGATCCTAGCGAAAAATCCGGAAGCTCGTCTCGGGCTCATAAGGCTCGATAATGGTGAGTTTGCCGAAGATGAAGAGGCAACGCTGAATCACCTGATGGAGGTTCACTTCCCGGGTTTTCTGCGAATCCGAACCGACCAAAAGGAGGAAGACCGGGGCCAGGGGTTGGAGAGGGCCGACTGGAGTTTCGCCGCTAAGGTCGCTGATTACAAAGAGGTGGAATGGGCCATAGGGTCCTTTTGCCCCTTTAAATCACCAGGGGCGGATGGCATTTATCCAGCGCTTTTACAAAAAGGTAAGGATTTAGTGGTCGCTCCCCAGATGAAATTATTTAGGGCAAGTATAGCCCTTAAACACGTGCCATCGGCATGGAAGGATGGCAGAGTGCCCTTCATACCCAAACCTGGGAGGGAGGGTTACACTGCTGCCAAATATTTCCGACCAATCAGCCTAACATCTTTTATCCTAAATACGCTAGAGAAGCTGGTCAAGAGATACATTAGGAATGAGGTGCTTTTGGCCTCCTCGCTGCATAGAGGGCAACATGCTTTCCAGGCAGGCTGCTCTGTAGAAACTGCGCTTCATGCTGTTGTAGCAAAATTGAAGCAGCAGTTGAAACAAAATGTGTATGCTGTGGGCGCTTTCTTGGATATAGAGGGTGCTTTCAGCAATACTCCTCCAGAAGTCATCTGTCGAGAGGCTTTGAGATGTGGCGAGCCGGACCAGCTAGTATGCTGGATAGGAAACATGATACACCGAGGAACACTCGAAACCAGATGGGGTGAAGGTCTAGTAAGGGGGATAGCTCCGCGGGGTTGCCCACAGGGGGGTGTCCTGATATGCGGACGACTTTGTAATCCTAGTTAGGGGGCTCATCTGGAAACGCTGATAGGTCTTATAAGGTCGGCGCTGCGCATCGTAGAGCTCTGGTGCAATAGCACACGACTCTCGGTAAGTCCGGAAAAGACCAACTTGGTCCTTTTCACGAGAAATTATAAAGTTCTGAAAGCTGACGCTCCTGTATTCTGTGGTGGGAAGCTGACGTTTTCAGATTCAGTTGAATATCTAGGAGTAATCCTAGATAGCAAGCTGAGCTGGGCAAAGCACCTGGAGACTCAATGCAGGAAATTTGTCATGACTTTTTGGATGTGGAGGAGAGCCTTTGGGTTGACGTGGGGGCTAGGGCCGAAAATGCTTGCATGGCTCTACTCTGCTTTCTTAAAACCCAGGCTCCTGTACGCGGCCGTGGTCTGGTGGCCACGAGCGGAATTTAAAACAATGCAGGACCGGCTGCGAAGATTACAAACGCTAGCATTTAGGGGTTTGACTGGAGTTATGAGGACTACACCCACAGCGGCGATAGGATTTATGCTCTGTGAGGAACCCCTACATGTTGCGATAACCGCCAGAGCGGGTCACGCGATGGGCCGCCTGGCAAAAGCAAATTTTATATATATAAAGATTATATATATATATATATATATATATGTGTGTGTGTGTGTGTGTGTGTTACGTGCGCCGAAGAAAGGGGGCTTACTCTAAAAAAATCGAAATCGAGGTTTTTACACCTTTCGATAGTTTTTGAGTTACTCTTTTTAATGAAACAATCAAAAAAAAATTCCGAGCGTTATTATTGCTAATAATTGAGTTGATACGTACCCGAGAAATCGTGCTTTCGCTCGAGAGCTCGAGATCCCGTGAAACACCTCCCACCACTCACCACTACATCTCCGCGTCTCATCTATACCCCGTCCGTGAGCAGCGCCGCTACATGCGTAAGAATGTAGTGGCAAGTGGATTGGGAAGATTTCCTTAGTCTTCCCTCTCTCCTAAAAGTCGCGTCTATCGGGTCGACTTCGACCGCTCGTCCTGAAAAATTTCGCTTTCCAGAGTAAGCCCCCTTTCTTCGGCGCACGTGACATATATATATATATATATTAGGCATTATTTCTCAAGTGTACCCACCCTGAAAAATGACTTTCCGTCATCGAACTCAAAATTGTTGGATTTTATGCTAGTAGTCCCTATTTCGAATGTATTGAACTGCTTTCGTATGGATTTAAAAAATATTGTCCTACATGTTTTTAATAAATTTTGTATTGTCTATCGAATCGTTATAACCATTTTTTAAAAGATTGGAAATTTAACCACTTTCTTCAAAATCATTTTTGATTTTTTTTTAAATTTCGACCCATTTTTTTCTCAAAATAAATATAAAGCTTTTTTTTCAAAGCCTTACAGCAGAAAATGTCGTTTTGTTTTTGTTTTTAGAAATTAAGTGAAGAGTAATGCGATGCATCGACGCGACGGCGCTCGAGATCACTGGGATGCTCGCTCGGCGGAACTTCTTCGGACTAATTTCTCGTGTAAATTATGAATATTCAGTCCATACAGCAGCTCTCTGCATTTTGCAGGTTTGAGTTATGTTTAATTTTGTTTCTTTGACAGATGGCTTGTTTGCTCTTTTCGTTGCCCTTGATTCCTTCGAAGATTTCTTTTCTCTTTCTTTCTTTTTTTTTTTTTTAAATCGCACTCTGTTGCAGCTAAAAATTTCTTCAATTGCAATTGCCAATCTTGGTAAGGAATAAACACATGTCAAATCTTGGTTTTAGCATTTCTGAAGTTGCAGCATGAGTTTCTTTGCTACTGAAAAAAGCCAGTGTTTCTTTACAACTTTTTTGCACCCACTCACAAGCTTGAAGATTGGCAAAACTGTTTTTACTTTAAAAATGTTGCCCTGCACCTTTTGTGAAATAGTACACATTTAGAGACAATGATTAGCTTCAACATAATCTAGAATGATTTGTTGGTATTCATAAACGGCTTCCCTGTCATGAGACAAGCTGTCTAAAATTATAACCATGCTTTTGTGCTTCAATTCTTAATCTTCGCGATAGTAAATAACTATTATGAAGATTGTAGCATGGTCATTATTCCAGTGAAACGCTTGCGCTGCATTTTGAATGGCGAATGCATAGTTTTCAGCAAAATGAAATGACTGTCAAAGCGTTATTTTAATGGGCGCAAAAGAGTTGTGAAGAAATGCTGGCTTTTTTCAGTGGCAAAGAATCTTATGTTGCCAGGTACCTTGTACCAGGTACCGGGTACCTTGCAGTATCATGTGTTTATTGCTTACCAAGATCGGCAATTGCAGTTAAAAAAATCTTCAGCTGCAACAGCATGTGGTTTAAAAAAAATGAAATCTTCGAAGGAATCGAGGCAACAAAAAAAAACAAAAAAACCACCTGTCAAAGGGATAAAATCAAAGACAACGGAAAGACCAAAAAAACATCTGTCAAAGTAAATAGAAAAGTTAGGAAGTTGGCAATTAGAAGAAAGGGAGGAGCGAAGAGATAAGCTTTAAAATTTTCCCACTCACAATGGACTATCTTTGAAAAATATACTTGAATTTACTTCCTCAGTATTACATCCCTACAGCAGTGACTGTTATGCAAGCATTAAAATACTATAATGACAGTCTGAACCCTGCAAAACGCAGGAAGCATTTCTATAGCATTTCTGTAAACAACAAATATTCATAATTGACACGATAAATTAGTCTGAAGAAGTTCCGCCGACCCAGCTTCCCAGCGGTCTCGAGCGCCGTCGATACATCGCATTACTCTTTATTTACTTTCTCGAAAAGAAAAAATAGTTATTTGTGATACTAGTGCGTAAAATAGGTGATTGTGTGCGAGTGTGAATTTTGCAGCACAAGCCGGAGGCTCGAAGCATGAGTCGGTGGTTAGCGCCAGTGTCTAAAGTACCTCATCTCGAATGTGCGCATGCGCAGCTTTTTCCAAAATATTTTCAATATTGAAAAAGGGGTTAACTTTTTGATCTTTGAAAAAATGGTTATAACGATTCGACAGACCATCCAAAATTTATCAAAAACATGTAGGACAATATGTTTTTTAATCCATACGAAAGCAGTTGAGTACATTCGAAACAGGGACTACTAGCACAAGATAAAAAAATTCCCGTCTCCCACCTCGGTCAATTTTTATCCAATTGAAATTTTTTTTTCCTATAAAGTACTACCTAGTAGGACTAGACTTTGCCCAAGTTTGAGTTTGATCAGGGAAAGTCATTTTTCAGGGTGGGTACGTTTGACTAATAATTCCCTATATATAGTATGGCACAGGTTGTGCGAGTCAATAAATTTATGTACAGAGATGGGAGACGTTCCAGATGACTAGGAAAAGGCGATTATCGTCCCAATATACAAAAGAAAGGGAGATAAAAGTAACTGCAATAATTACAGAGGTATCCGCTTACAAAAATAAGTACCGTCAGTCAAACATATTTAAAAATACTGATTCATGGGGTAATAAAAATAACTAAAGAAAATATATGGGAAGTTCAAAGTGGATTTATGCTAGGAAGATCACGTACGGATCAAATATTTAGCTTGAGGCAGATCACAGAGAAAAGTTTGAGAGTAAATGAAAAAGTTTACTGTGCATTTATTGATCTAGAGAAAGACTACGGAGTCAATGGATGGCTCCTACAAGCAATAAAAACAATATACGCATGTAGCAAAGCGAGTGTAAGGGTAAATGGGAAACTGACTGACTGGATCAATATTATGCAAGAGTCAATCGAAGACTTGCAAAGAATGTTGAACACACTGAATACAAGCATGAGGAACATCGGCCTCAAAATTAACGTAAATAAAACAAAAATTATAGTCTTTGAAGGGAAGGGACAGAAAACAATTTGCAATATTGTTTTGAATGATGAGGCGATATAACAAGTTGATAAGTACATATATCTTGGTAGTCTATTCACTAATGACGGAAAGATATATGGGGAGATAGATACGCGTATAAATGAGGGTAAGAAAGTAATCGGTAGAGCGGGATCCATTGTCAGAAGTAAAAATATATTAGGTGTAGCTAAAATGGCGATACATAATTCTATACTTACAATCACTGTGCTGTACCTTGTCTAGGAGCTGTATCACTTTGTAGTTGTTGGGGAGGCTTAAGCGTGTGGGACATGGTGGTCAAAAGGATCTCGGCCTGCATGCGTATGGCTATGAATGAAAGGATCCCTATAAACGGGCTCTCCTGGGTGACAAGAAAAGGATCCCTATAAACGGGATATCTTGGTATGCGTGATTACGGTATGGTAGAAGGGTGAAAGAGCCTAGCTAACACGGGCCTTCTAGATCCCTAGGTCGAGGCCCCTCCCGGACCGATTTACAGCTTTGAAATCAGGACAGAATGACCTGCGGCCCGCATAGCGACCAAGAAACAGCCCTCCGTTTGTTATGGTGATCTGCAAGCGGATATTTAAACATTGAGTGTCTCACTCAATGTGACAACCCCCCTAAGCCATGAGTGTAGAGCGATCGTGCTCGTGGCACTTTGGCACCTAGGGGTTACGAAAGTGTCCTAGCGGCCTCTCGGGGACACCAGGCGACCTCCTCGAGTAATTAGTCTTACCCCTGCATGCGGGGCTCGGCAGGGGCGGACATTTTATTTCCCTAGCTGTGTCCCTCGGGAGCTGTGGGATCTACGGTCCCTCTGAACGAGGCTATGGTAATGGGAGAGGCTAATCAGTCCCCCAAAAAGACTGCAGAGGCAAGCGCAGCAGGCTAGCAGAGCAGCTGCGGGAGCTGGAACGCCGGCAGCTACAGGCCGACATCCAGCACTGAGAGCCAGAAGAGAGGTGGGGGCTCAGAGGGCACCCCACCGGGGGTGGCTAAGCCATTGAAGAGGCACAAGGCGGCCCAGCAGCCGACGAACAGAGAGTCGTCAAGAGCTGGACTGACGGCCACTCAGAGGACTAACCCCCTGACGATGGTGGTGACCGACACCAACTACCCGGACTCGATGCTCACTACGCAGCAGTACGAGATCTTCAGGGAGGCTACCTGGAGGGTGCTCGAAAGAGTGTCCGCAGATCAATGGCCAAAATTCGTGACCTCCTTCTGTAGGAGAGAGATCTTCGTATTTGTGGCAGCCGACCTAGCGACTAAAGCTTGACTACTCAAAGCAGTGGTCGAGACAAAGTCGTGGGAAGGTGCATCTCTTAAGGTGGGTGGGGTTGAGTTCCTCCAGAAGATGGTGAGGGCTACGGCGTGGATCCGGGGTGAACTGGAAGACCCGTCTGAGGTACTCCGGCGATTGGAGAAATTCAGCCCTTCACTGAAGACAGCGTCCTGGCGAATCGTCAGGTACGACAGGCCTCAGGAAGAGGACACAGTAGGAGGCTCCAGTCATTTCCTAGTCGTACGGATTCCTGAGTCTCCGACGAGGGCTCTTGCGGCCCTCAACAACAGGCCCTTCTATCACTTTGGTCAGGTCAGCTTTAGGGTTGCCGGCCAGGGACAGAAGGAGCCTGTTGGGATACAGGAAGATCGGGAGCAGACCTAAATGACTGCTCCTGGTCTAACAAGTACCCAAATGACCTTGGATCAAAGCAAAGGTGCCTCTGTATGGGAATGCTTTGAGGCACTAAATACGTTAGCGATTGAAAACAGAGTCACTCTGCTATGGATCCCTAGACACAGTGGTATCAAGGGCGATGAGATATCGGATAGGCTAGCCAAGCTAGCGGCAGGAAGAAATTTTACTGGACCCGAGCCAGTGGTGGGTATTTCCAGTAGGTCAGTCACTGAAGTAATTAACAGTTGGCTGACTGAGGAACATCAGAATGAGTGGGATTTGGTCTCTGGTTGCAGACGGGACAAAATACTCTTGGGCTCAAAGCTTAACTCTAACCGAGCAAGGGAAATACTCAAGCTCGGGAGGAATGAAATCAAAGTCCTAACAGGAATGTTTATAGTGCATGGGAACCTCCAATACCACAGAAATAAGATAGGGCTTGCGAAAAGTCCCCTCTGTCGTCTGTGCGGAAAGAATAATGAAACAGCTACTCACATCCTTTGTCGCTGCCCTGCGACTGCGGGGAAACGTCTACCACTCACAGGTAATTCCTTTATCAGTGAGTCAGAGATATCAGCCAATAGCGTGGCTGCGGTCCTCTCCTTATGGAGAGGGCCATGGGGTCATGCTTAGGTTCACAAGGGGACGCAACGGGATTACCCAAGCGTCAGGGGCTGCTAAGGTCTCAACCCAGAACTAATAATAATGATAAACACAAATTCAGAACCGCATAAATTATACAATTATCCGTATAATCGTATTTCTCCATACGAGTATCCGTATGTAATCAATTCTTATTTTCCAACTGATCCGTTGCAGACAACAGGGTATCCTAATCCATATTATTCACAGGATTAAACCCACATTCAACCCCCTTATTCAACAGATACATACCATTTAAACTAATAATCCGTTCGTCGTACAGACGCGACGACGAGCATGCAGAACTAGAAGCGTCATACAAATATACAAATCATGAGAACAGATGGACAAATTCAGATACAAAATTTAATTTAGAATCTCCAGCAGTATAATTTTCATCCCTATGGTTTCAATTAAACAAATGTTTCCTTTTTAATCGATACAGGAGCCGATATTAATATTATAAAATTAAATTCGTTGGACGAAGAATTATTAGTAAACGAAGATGAATCTTTAGGCATAACAGAATTAACTCAAAAAAGAATTTCGACTATAGGCACAATAAAGCTACCTATCGAAAAATCCTTGGTAGTTTTTCACGTTGTCTCTCCAGATTTTCCTCTACACACAGATGGAATTCTAGGATGAGAATACCTCAGACAGAAAATGTCAAAATATCATTTTGGCATAATCATATAGTTATTCAATCGAACCCTTTGAAACCTATTCCTTTTATCGATAGGGAGTCAAAAACTGCGCAGGATCAAATAATTGATTATAAAATAGTGAGATCACACCAAAATATAAAAACCGTGGAAGAACTTGAACTAGATAGCGAATCGGTATTCGATCAAAGAATGAACTTATTTATAAACCGGGCTGCAATCGAACCGAATGAACTCGAAACTCAACCAGAAGCCAAGTTTAGTTCTACTTGTTCTGTTTCGTATGCGTGTGAAGAAAATTAATATGCATATGACCCAGAACAGATGGAATCTCCTTCAAACAATTTTGAAAATTATTCAACCCCAATTTGGCAGTTAAAAAAGGGAGCGGTGAATCGCCACAATCCGTATTAACTCCATCACAAAAATCAACCGAAAGTTTGCCATTCATTACAGCCCCCGGGCCCCCGTTGCAAGCGGAGTGCGAGTTAGGTGCCAAGCGTAGCTGTTTTGACAAGTTGCGAGGGGAGAATTTAAGGATAGGCATACGGAACCTAGACGAAAGACGATCCCAGAAAACTCACCACGAAAAGGCTAGAAAAATAGCACCATCAACATGTTTTACCAATCTATTAAAACATATTTCTTTTGTACAGGCGGAACAACACAGACGATAGCAAGGGCTTCAAGAACTTCAAGGAGAAGGACTTCAAATAAAATAATACATATAAGAATAATTAAAGAAAAATTGAATGAGTGACTCTGAATCAATGTATTTAGATTATTACATTTTCCATAAAAAAACAACAAAAAAACATAAAATACAAAATTATACATTTTCAAATCTGCTAAAATTTGAAACGTTCTTTTTACAAAAAAAATGAAGCAAAAGATTTTTCCGACAAATTGATTGATTCAAAGGCGCACTCATTGATTCAGGGGATCAAGCTCATTGAAGCAAACAAATGCACCAAGCTGGACCTTAAGTTCAAAGAAATTAATTTACTTGAATGTTTAAATATTTTATTTTGTTAAAATAATACATTTAAGGAATTCGATTCTTTGAATCAATTGGAGACATGTGTCTGGTTCAAATAAAAGATCACTACTTCAGAGAAATAGATTCCTGATACTGAATAATGGGGCTCAAGGAACACTGTTGAAAAATAGTATTGACTTCCAAACACCAATGCATATGCAAATATCTTCATGCAGATTTACGAAAAAGTGAACGCATTGACTTGGTCCACATTGTTTTGTGTATGGAATAAAAATTAATTATAGCTATTTTGAAGTCAAGCACGAAAACGAGTGAAGTTCAAACCAAATTGGTACTGACAAGTATACAAGCTCATCCTTTCGAATCTTCTCAAGGCAAACCACATTTTAATTGAAGGAAAGAGATCACAATCTTTAAAAATCGAATTACTCACTTTAGCCTTTATGTTATCAAATTTTAGTAACATCACTCCGAAAAAGGATTTTTGGACCAAGAAAACGGTTTTCTTGGACATACATGAAAATTTCGTTTAACCAAATATTTTGATGTCCAACCTCATTCTGTGGTTGAAACAACGAAAAAATTTTCGGTTCATTCAAATCGTTTTCTGTGTGTTTTTTATACACTCGTACACACGTATAATAAAGTAAGAGTAGTAAACAAAATCCAAATTAAACGCAATATCAAAAAATAGATAGCAATAACAAATGCTGTTAATGAGATTCTGGGATGTACAACAATTACATACCTATACCAAATCAGTTGCAAAGTTTTCAAGAAAAACAGAAAAGCAATCACTCGCTCAGCTATTCAACTTACGAGGGGTCTACACCACACAGGTCGCACCTTTGTTTCGTTGTCTATCAAAACGAGGACCTTTTCATCGGGGACGATGAATCGTTCTAAGGAGGGAGGATGAAAAATAAAATTCCAAAACTTTTCCAGTCAAAATGCTTCGCTAGCCGTGAAGAGGCAGATATGTGGAGCAAGAACATGATATCAACATGGTGTCATGCTGCATCCTCCTAGTAATTGGACTTCTTAAGGCTGTTTCCAACGGAAGAAGAATCTCCAAAAACTATTCAAAGGAACACTACACATCTAACTTCATATGATGATGGCACCATCTCATCATGACTGCTCCTCAAATGAAATTTAATCCTTTCGTAACAAGATCTCACCGGCCAGGGAACGCCTTTAACACGATAAGAACATGGCGATTGAAATCCATGTTAACCTCAATGATTCACCTCAAGACCACTCTGGATAGCAGTAGAAGAAGATCTGTAACTTCAAGTTTTACGGACCAACTCATTCCTTTCCTCAAAATCTTACCATTTCAAAATTATACCCTTGCAAATTATCATCAATGACAAATTCCGTAATATGGATAAAGATTACATACAGATTGCAGAATCTTTAAAAGAAAACTGTTGTTGTTATACAATTACATAACAAGCTATAAAACCACTATTGAAACCTCAATATAATTAATTCTCTAAATCCAGAGTTTAAAGAACATGCTTTAGTAAAACATAAGAAAACGAAAGTTGTATCTTATGTGCTCTTGATAAAAAAAAGGCATAAGTGAGTGATTTATCTAAGGAATTTATGTGAAGAATTGAGAGAATTCGTTAAGGTGGGCTAAAAAAAAGGGAAATAAATTTTCTACAAAATGTTGATTTTAAGAGAAGTGACATCAAAGTTACTATAATTGATACCAATAATTAATAATCAGTCTAATCAAAACATTAATATAACTTCCTATTGTGTTAGATATAAACGCCCGCAGTGAACGTGGCACTAGCTCAGAAGCGATAAGGATTAAAAGTCCGCTTGCAAAGTAGAACATCACACCCCTGGTATGGCGTCTGACACCACCTGTCGCAGCGACCGGCGAACGAGTCACCTACACGCGGCATTAGGCTATAACTATAGACCTATAAGTATAACTAAGCTATAACTAACTAGTGGCGTCTGCAAGAGAAGCATTGTCGATTACAAGCTCATAGGTCTCACAGAATACGCGCAATAAAGAATCATTTAACCTCGTAAAATGGCCTCTTATCTTGGAATCAAGAAAATAGCAAATTATAGAATTTAATCAAATTCGAGATACTCATGTATTACGACATTAAATGACATGCTCATGTAAACAGTCAATTGGGAGTCTTTAATGTTAATAAGTACAAACTGGTTGCTTTGAAGCTACGGTATGCACCTAAGAGAACAGGAAATTTCACTTTCGCACGGAACCATATCGTCGAATCAAGAAAAATATACGTAATAATTCATACTAAAATTGTATAAAGGACAAGTCTTTGTAGAATTGTGATCAGGTACGTAAAACCACACAGGTCAAAAATCTTAAGCAAGAAAATTTCAACGAAAAATAGCATTAAGGACCCCCAATACAAATTTTCCGAACAATAAAAAAATCATCGAGGACAATGATGATTCTAAGGAGGGAGGACTGTTACATCCCGAAATTATAAAATTTTTTATGTAACGCCTAGCTAGGCGCAAACCACCTTACCCTACGTCTGTCAGGCTAATTCCATCAACTGCAAGCCATAGCGTTACCGATCTTCTCTGAGTTTAAACCTAGGTATGGTAATTGTACTACGGTCGGTAAAAAAAAGACCACAAGATACTTAAAGTATTACCATGAAAGGATAAGAACTCAGAGAATACCGATAACTTAGCATACGTTCGGTTAATGAGAGATTGTAATTAGAGACTCTAGCGCTACAAAATAATTAAGTATATTTAATAACATACAAATGTATGCATATTTCTAATAATCCAATTGGAAACTAACTATATGGAACATGAATACACGCGTATGTCTAAATTAAGGTAATAATTTATCGACATAATGTCATATCACTGTTACTGTTAGAATATAACCCACCTAGTGGAGAAACATGCATATAGTCAGACAAGATTGAGACTAAAGTGTCTGACTAGAGATATCACCTATAGTTAAGTTAGCATATAGAATCCAAACTCCTGAAACGCCAAGAATCGAAATGCGCGACCGCTGTCCACGGTTGCTGACGATAGCGTAAATCATTCAACGCTCAATAGTATTAGTCACCCACTAGCATCGCTCTCAGTCGGATGATAATAATGTAACCAAACATATTGACATGTATAAACATTGAGCGAGACTAGATACTGGTAATATTATCAATAGAAACGTGCCAATTTCAAAAGTTAGAAACGTGCCGATTTCAAAAGTTAGAAACGTGCCGATTTCAAAAGTTCGGACACGACTTTCGGCACGTATTCATCGCCCCTATCCCTAGCATGGAGAACCCATCATATATAAACCCCAGAGACATCCCTGTCATTTGTCTTACGTTCCCGGCAGTCATAAAATTCACTTCGGTCTACGATTAACGAATCGCTTTGAAAAAGTTACGGCTTCTAACTAATTGTGACCGAAGAAATACTCTGAACAAGTCGCGTACTTTCAAGTTCAATTCAAAATAGTTAACGTGTTCGAGTCTTGGACTATGTCCCTTCGGCTGAGACTTCGGTCGTGGTAAAGTGAGTCTTTTACGAATAAAGTCCGCAGTGTTATACGTTCGCGAAAAGAACTCAAGTGTGGATTGTGTATCGTCATAGGACATTGTATCGCACTACCACTACTGAAAAGTGTTCACACGCCTTTTCATTATTGAATTACTTCCGAGCTTATTCAATCTATCATCCGGTAAAACTCCGTCGGTGTTTTACGTCATAAGCGGAGATCCAGCTGACAAAGCAACTCACTCTTGCCCTTTCAAGCATAGAAAGGTATATGTAAGTTCATTTTATGTAACTTTTATTTGTGTTCTCATTCCTTATAATAAAATAATTGCTAAAGCAACCCTCTCTCTCTCTCTCTCATTTGAACACTGTACTCTGACACAGTCCGCATAGGGCTGATAAGGGACACACAAACCCACAAACAAATAATTCGTCAGGTCTTATCAGCCTGACATAATCAGCACACTGGTCTCTCTCTTTTCCTATTTTCCATACTATCCTCGCCTATTCCTCAGGACGTGACAGAGTCAACGCTGTCCCGCTGCTTGAGTTATGTTCGAGAGACCTGACGGTGATAGCCACGGATCTCAAAAGAATAGGAAGGCTTGTTCTGGGATCGGCTTATTTTCCTAATGACAGCGATACATAATTCTCGATGCTAATTCTCACCATACTTTGTGGGGCAGCACGGATATCAACTCAAGAGGTAAACTTTTAGAGATATTATCAAAATTTTCACGGAAACCATCAAAGCTACTTACGAAATTAATTGTCGACCTACAAGAGACCGAAAGGCTGGGAAGACTGGAGAGGTCATCATAGGGCCGCTAGTGAGACTTGCTAGGGCTGGTCTGACGTTGGGACACGTCCCGGTGGCTTGGAGGATTACGAGAGCAGCCTTTATTCCGAAAGCAGGTAGGATCGGTTATACCTCACCCAAGGATTTCCGTCCCATTAGCCTGACATCTTTCCTACTAAAAACAGTGGAAAGACTTGTGGATCGATATATCCGCGATGAGGTCTTGTCAAGAAGGCCACTTCACAAGGAGCAACACGCCCATAGGGCTCGTCACTCGACGCAAACGGCCCTAAGCTGAGCAGTAAACCTAACTGAAGGTCAACTGAAGGAGAAAGGCCTCGCGATTGGAACTTTTACCATGATCACACATGGTTAGGGTGATCCAAAATGCCAAAAGTGTTCGGAACTTTCCGAGAGCGCTCGGCACTTTGTGCCAATTCATGTCAGGACCCCTCAGTTTTTTTTCAGATTTTTTTATCAATATTTAGGGGTCGCGCCGGTCGATTTTATGATTTTTATGGTATTTTGGCGGTTTTATTCTACAGGGTGCCGATTTCGACCCTTATTTGATGGATTTCGACAAAAATGCATATGACCTTTTTTGATCGCAAGGAAAAAGTACATAAGGAGTGAGTGCAGTTTTATTGGTATTTAGGTTGCCGAACTACAGGGCGCAAGAAAGGTAAGTTATACAATTTTACCTTTTTATTACAAACTGTTTTTTGTTCTAATTTTCAGACGAAGGCGTAAGTACAGTATACAAATTTGCAAGCAACGTTGTCAAGTATTATGAAGCATAGAGGTAAGCTAATTATTTACAAGGGGTTTCTTTTCTGTGCTGTGCTACAACTAGAAGTAAGTCCTGCTTTTCCTGTTCATTTCTGCTTAAAATATTACAGTATTCAGTTAACAGTTTAACTCCTCTTTCAGCAACATCATTGACTACCCGAAGATGGCGGACTACAGTTTGGTCTCTGCAGTATACTTCATTACTGGACCAAGTGGAAGGATCATTTTCCAGAAGAACGTCTACTGACAATTTAAGTGACTTAAAGAAGAAAACCGACTACTGAGTCAGAAAGAATGATTGATCTAAGTCGTCTTTGATGAGTTTTGACGACAGATTTACTCTTTTGGGAGGGTTCTCATCACCAACTTCGTCCTTCAGTGCTTTTACCATGTCCCTTTTAGTTTCAAAACTAACCAAATCATCGTAGAAACTGAGAGGAGAGAGGTCAGAGCTCAAATACCACAAATGGCGCAGCATTTTGGTAAGAGCTGCTTCCCACAAATTACCTGGTTTACAGTTCTTTTTCAGCAACTTCAGGTACTGTAAGTCAACGCGTGGAGCACTAACTGCAGACGGCGCTTGAAACCACACGGAAACATATACCGACTTAATGAAAGAACAAATGTCACTAACTCCTTTCTTTTCCGCTGCCTACAGTGCAAATTGTTTCCGGAACAAAAATATCTGTGAATCATAACATCTGGCAAAAGACAAGTGACTACAAGCTATACCACATATAAGAGAGGGGTCTTTCAAGGAGACTCTCCAAGTCCAATACTTTTCTGCATCTCCCTTTTGCCTCTATCTATTGTGCTCCGAGGCAAAAGCTCTGGATACATTTGTGGCCCTTCGAACAGAAGACAATATAAGGTCAACCACATTTTACACATGGACGACATGAAACTCTTTGCTTCCTCGAATAAGGACCTTGTGTGCCTGCGTCCACCTACACCAAGGAAGACTAGAAACAGCATCATCGTGTGACGATCAGGATGTTCAAATCATAGGCGGAAATACCATTCGATGTGTTGAAGCTACTTCACCGAAGCAGACGCAAGATGATGACAATCCATCGAAGTCATCATCCTAGGTCTTCCGTATATCGAATATACCTCCCTCGAAATAAAGGGGTAGAAGCTTGCTGAGCTCAGAGTGTCTTCATCGAAGAACGGTTCTGGCTACAGCCTACATAGTTCTAAATAGCACAGATTCTCTTATGCGACTCGTACATCAACATGAAGTCGTCAATGCTGCGGCGTTTCTACACCCTGCCGCAGATAGGGCCGCAGAGGAGCTTGGCCTCCCATTTGATTCCAGCGACACTACACATGGTCTAGCAACACCAACACCTTTGGTGCTCAAAAGTCGTGTACAGGAAGCAGAAGATACGCTTCTACTAAGAGAACATGCTGACAAGCCCCTTCGTGGTAAATTCTACGGCATTATATGTAGAGAAGAGCTCTCGATGGGTCTGTCCAACATGTTTCTCAAGTCTGCTGGATTAAAATCGGAGACTGAGGGATTTCTTTTTGCCTGTCAATACGGCGTTATAGACACATTAGTTTACCGCGATCGCATAATGAATGTACCTGTAGGCAGTTTTATCATCTGCGGCAGTAAGTTATGTACGTCACGGCAGAAATACTACAATTATTATTCAACTTCCTTGACAAGGAGAAAGATCTATTATTACTTTTATTAAAAGCTGCAGTTCGGAATGAACCTCAGGTCTTGTATGCGACAAGAGATCTTGAGGAATTTCAAAAGATTTTCAAAGAGAGACATTTTTTAAATGATGACGCAGTGTTTCAAAAATTTTCCGGTTAAATATTCATCAATTTAATTATGTGCTCTCCATAATTGAATGTGAACTAAAGGGAAAGTCATGTGTATATGTGAAGTTTTTACTGATTACTTCAGTAGAAACGTTGGCTCAGTACCGTAGCAATTAAAACATGTCAGAAGAACTGACAAAGCCTAATAAAATAATTACGTTGTACGAACATTTTGTTTATATTCATTCATAAATGAGCGTATGTGCTTATTTATGTATGTAATTATTTATATATGTAATTATGCATTATGCAGTAATGTATGTATGTGCATGACTGACTTTCCTAATGAATTAAATTCTTTTTTTATTGAAATACCAACTATTGAATTTTTCGTTTAAAATTCGACTTTTTAGTTTCAAAATCCATCTCTTTCGGTAAAAATTTCCTATTATTTTATTAAAAGTATAAATATTTGGTTTAATTTTTTTTTTGTTAGAGGGTTCAACTTTTTTTATAATAAAATCGAACACTTGGTTAAAAGATAAACTACTTCGTTAATAATTCACTTTTTGGTTGACGATTCATACTCTTACTCGAAAACGATTCTATTTGGTAGAAAATGTATCTATTTACACTTATTTTTTATCCAAAAAAAAAAACTGTTGAGCTTTCAATCAAAAAAATTGATTGAAAAAAAAAAAACGGTCCCACATCTGAAAATTTCAAAAATCTTTTCAAATGCAATTGCTCCCCACACCTTATTTCTGATAGAGGTACTTGTAAAATTGGGTTTTTGCATCAAATATGCAGGGATGCTGCCGCAATAATTTAATTAACTTTGAACCGAATGCAAAAGGCTGTTCTTCTTGGATCACTTCAGTTGGTCCGTCAACACTGTTCCTCATAACATTCTACAAAGAATGGTAGCTCTAAAAAAGTATCCAGAGGAGAAACCTTCCTCTCCAACTGTCCCGTCTGCCGCGTAAGGTCATCCACGGCTAGAGACCTGACTCCAAGGAACAGTGTTGCACGATGTTATCTCCCGTAAATTTCCCGATCTTGCTTACCTTCTAGGACAGAAGGAGCAGAAGCGAATGACGTACACGTTCCAGTTGCGTCGGAATTGGTTGCTTCAAGAAACCATGATCGTAGCTTCCGGAGCCTACAACTTCTCACATAATAAATCACTGTTATGTACGGTAGGGAGACCTGGACATACCAAGAACAGGGTAAAAGTGAAATTAACAGGGTTGGCATGCAGTACCTGCTCACGGTGTGTGTTAAACGTTAATGGAAAAATTTAGTAATGTAAGTAAAGTAAATGGCAGCATACCCAGATACAGACCGCGGAAAGAATGGTTAGAATGTGTGAATGAGGTCCTAATTCGGAGAGACATAAGAAGTCTTAGAAACACAAGAGCTTGCATTAGAAAATACATGGACGCGAAGGGAGCTAAGGAAGTATGCCAGGAAAGAAAAATATGACGACAAACAGTTTGTAAGAAATGCATGAGGAAGAGTGTCAGTGAAGTGAATGGCGCCTGAAACAAAAAACTTTGGATACTAATGGGCCCGAGTAGAGATATTCGCATAATGACTTTGTGGAACTTTTCACCTGGGGTGATCGCTAGAGAGACCTTTGTAATGTACGTTGTATTATTGTAAATTCCTCTAAGTCTTTTGAATTCTTCAGAACTCTCGATTTATAAGACATTACATGTTATATTTTTTGTTCTTTCAAATATTTTCAAGAATACTCTTGAAATATTTAGGATATTATTTGATTTTATTTTAATTTTCTGAATTCTTTCCAAAACATGAAATTCTTTTCAACTATTTCCAAATTCAGCAACTTTCGCCGACGGGTGAACTGCTACTGGATTAGGATTCACACCTTTTCTTTTAGTTCTGCAGAATTCTGTATAAATCTTTGAAATGACCTGAAAACATTGGATTTTTTAAAAATATTTTTGAATTCTCTTGAAAAACTTTGCTTGTAATTTGATTTATTTTCAATTTTATGAATTCTTCTGAAAACATGGAATTCTTTTCAGCTATATCCAAATTCATCAACTTTGGTTGGCGGTAAGTTACTACTAAATTAAGATGTACTCGTTTCTTTCAATCTCCAGAATTCTAAGAATTCGAGAGGATTCTGCAGAATTGTAAAGACTTGAAGAAATTTACAATAATTCAATGTGAATGCTAAAGATTTTAGAGGAATTCAAAGAAGATTTAAAACTTGTAATGATTTCAATTAAATTCAGAGACTTGTGCAGAATTAAAAAACGAGTGCATCTTATTTCAGTTGTAGCCTGCCGACGACCAAAGTTGATGAATTTGGAAAAAGTTGAAAAGAATTTCATGTTTTCAGAAAAATTCAGAGAATTAAAAATAAATCAAATTATGTCCTGAATTATTCAAGAGAATTAAAGGATCTTTAAAAGATTTCCATGCTTTTAGTAGAATTTAGAGAATTCCAAACATTTAATTTAATTCTACATTAATTAGGGACGATCACCGATTGTTTGCAATAAGGTACGAATTATCTAGGCACCGAATTTCGGTGAGCCAATATTTTATCTCGATCGTGTTTAAATAAAAGAATTGATTTTTGCAAGGTTATTTTACGCTTCGATAAAACTCAAACCCATCCGATTAAAACAGAAAACCACATTCGTGATCGCTTTTGTTTTTGTTTTAATGCTCGAAGCAAGGTGAAGTTACCGCCGTAAGAGAAATTGCTTTTCGGGGTCGCACGCACACTTGCAACTATATGTTCACTTGCATGAAATTTGAGTGCCCTGTACTACCCTAAATATGCACTGGACCCAAAAATGTTATGGAACTTTTCAATTTGAATTTCTTTTTCCTGTCCGCCATGACAAGGAACGGTAATACACCTGGGACACCCGTGTGTGTTGCGTGTGTACATATACAGGGTGTCGCAGACTCAAGTGTCCAGACTTATATGGCTGTATAAACATTAACAAAATAAATCTAAAATTCCTTTTCCAAAAATCAGTTGAAGTTTTAGTTTTTGAGGTATTATATATTTAAACTGAACCAATCAGGAGCGCGGTATAAGCAGCCGTGCGTACGTGAGCGGAAGCCCAACGCAGTGTAGAGACTGCTGTTCATCCCTCGCTAACCCCACCTTGGCGCTCGCTTAATTAACACTACCTTCGACAACCGCTCACGTACGCACGACTGTTTATACCGCGCTCCTGATTGGTCCAGCTTCAATATTTAATAACTCAAAAACTAAAACTTCAACTGATTTTTGGAAAAGGAATTTTAGATTTATTTTGTTAATGTCTATACAGCCATATGAGTCCGGACACTTGAGTCTGGGACACCCTGTATATGTACACACACAACACACACGGGTGTCCCAGGTGTATTACCGTTCCTCGTCATGGCGGACAGGAAAAACAATTCAAATTGAAAAGTTCCATAAAATTTTTGGGTCCAGTGCATATTTAGGGTAGTACATAGTAGTACGGTTTTGGTTCCTTGGTCCCTGTACCAAGGGTTTCTAAAGAATATGGCTACAATAATTACTAAGCAGTCTCGGACAATTGTCCAGGGATGGTCCCGAAGGAATAACCCCTAAGCAAAGGCGTTACAACCGTGCCGAAAGCTGAATGACACCTGTGTGAGGTGTCTCAAACGGTGACCTGAGATACCGGGCGACCTCTCAGAGTACCAACCTTATCCTTGCACGCGGGGCTCTACAAGGATGGACGAACCATTTCCCTAGCTGCTTGTGGGAACAACAATGACTACACCAAACATAGTTGTAGTAAGTGCCGTTCACAACAATCGAACGCGCAGGGATCTTGACAATGTGTCGGACAACAATGCCGACTACCATAGAGTTGGGAGAGCCAATCAAGACGGAGTCAATACGATGGACCGGCGGAATCTCAATACTTTGGGGTGAACGAATCGACTCAATGACGACCTGCTAGAGTGCTACGATAGCAGTATGGCCCCGATCGAGAAGGTTACATGGCACGACTACAGGTTCTGTGGTGCGAGAAACACCCAGAGCTCTCGCACTTTTCGCGTCACCGTCTGCGAAACCATGCCGAACAACTCTAAAAAAGGGGCTATGTAAGCGGAGCGCCTACTACACCGCAGCCAGAACAAGCCGGTAACAGACAAAGAGAGGCGGCACTGAGACCAACCGCGAACAGGCATCCAAAACATTCAGGTTTCTCCCAAGCCCGCAGATCTGACTGAACCGGATGATGAGCTTCGTGGAGATTTTTCCGAAGAATCCGACCTCTGGACTATCAATTGTGGTGTTTACAATGCAGCGAGAAATTTGGCAGATGCAAACCGTCAAACGAAACCAATGGCTGGGCAAGACAGTACGCGTTCCGCATACAAGGTTCGAAAGTTCGCGCGGGACCTGCGGATCCGTCATCACACAATCAAAAAGTCAGAGCTACTGATCATCAGGCAGCATATTGTTGACAGAATACGAGTACTATGTAACGCTTGGAGAAGTCTAGAGCGGAGGGAGAGGTAGGTCAGAGAAAATCAACCGTTTATGTCTGACCCTTCTAGACTCCTCCAAGACCCTCCAGTTACTGTCGACGATCCGCCCCAACCAGAGGAGGTCGAAGCATTTTGGAGAGAAGTCTACGAGGTCCAACATCCACTTCAAGAAGACACAAAGAACATAAATAGCTTCACGGAGCTGCGCAATGCAATCACCTATCACTAACGAGGATGTAAAAAAAGTATCAAGAGGCATGAAGAACTATTCCGCTCCGGGTCCAGATGGCATCAAGATCTTCTGGTGGAAGAAGTTTCCTTCAACCCACCAGCATCTGGCCCGAATTTTCACCTTATATCTAAAGTGGGAAAAGCCTATTCCAGAGTGTTTGGTGGAAGGGCGTACAGTGCTCCTGCCGAAGAGGGGCAACTGAGCTGGCCCTAAAAATTACAGGTCAATAACTTGTCTGAACACACTGTATAAGATCTTTATGGCTATCCTAAATGATAGGATTGTTCGGAAATTGAACCTGTGTGGCGAGAGATGTATGAACAACGTGGCACGAAGAAAGGCGTAGCAGGATGTCGGGAGAAGCTGCTCATCGATAGATGTGTTTGTAAAGACGCATAATCCTATCAGCGATTCCTATCGATGGCTTGGATTGACTACCGGAAAGCTTTCGATTCAACCTCCCATAGACTTATCATCTATCTGTTGGAAAGCTTACACGTTCATCCACACATCCGCGCTCTGCACCTGTCACTGGGAACTTCTCGACATAAAATGCGGTGACGGTATGCTAAGGTAGAGATGACACCGTCCTGGCATGCGAAAATAAAGCCCTCTGTACCTGAATTGAGCCCGGGTGATTTGAGGAAAGCAAAAGTTTGCTCCTTCGACAAGGACTGTTTTTCTACATTTCTGTGAAAGTTTCCGTGCATATGCTTGTCGAGTAGCTCTTGGTGAAATTTTCTAAACTCTGCTTTCTTTACTTCAGCTTTTAGACGTGAAGCATCTAGATGGATTAATGCACTTTCCTCACTTCTGATGTTAAAATTCAGGCCATGGGTCTCGGCAGCTTGCTCTGCGGCTTTGTAAAGGAACGCTCCTTCGCCAATCATCTCGTGGTTTCCGACCATCTTTAGGAGAGGATCTCTGCCATTCGCAACGATGTAAGCTGTACTGAGAACAATTCGGTTATGAATACACTGGAGATTCAGAAGTCTGCGTCCGCCTTGACGGCGTAAATTGTATAATCGCGGAACTGACGAATTGATATGCAAGCTTTTATGCATATGCATAATTTTACGTTTGGCGACACCAAGGGCCTTAAGCTCGTTCTTCGTCCATTGAACCACCCCAAACGAGTAGAGTAGAACCGGAACGGCAAGCATGTTAGTCGCAGATACCTTGTTCAACGCCGACAGATTGGAAGACCAAATCTGTCAAAGAAGATGCTTGTATCTGCTTCGGAGAGACTCCTTCACTGATGTTACGTCCTGAATGCGGCTTTGAGGCACGCCCAGGTATGTGTAGGTCGCTCCAGTGTTGAGATGTCTAATAACACTTATATCCACAAGCTCAGGGTCCTTGGGAACACCAGGAATCATTCCTTTCTTCAAATGAATTTTGGCACACTTGCCCAAACCAAAGTCCATCCCAATCTCTTCTGTGTAGATCTTGACGATATTTATAGCAGTTTGAAGTTTGCTTTTACCAGCAGCATAGATCTTCAGGTCATCCATATAAAATACATGAGTGACCTTACGCTCACGCTGATTAGTGGCGACACAGAGGTATCTAGGAGAATTTCGTAGTAATAGAGATAGAGGCAGAAGAGTGATGAAAAAAGCAAAGGGCTCATACTATCACCTTGAAAGACGCCCCTCTGGAAGGTCACATTGTTCGTTGTCAGAAGATAATTCCTAGATGAGATGGTAAATCTAGTTTTCCAAAGAGGCATCAATCTCTCTATGCATCTGACTATGTGTGGATGTACCTTCAAGCTTTCCAACAGACAGATGATAAGTCTATGAGAGGTTGAATCGAAAGCTTTCCGATAGTCAATCCAGGCCATTGACAGGACGCGCTGATGGACTGTAGCGTCTTTGTAGACACACCTGTCAATCAGCAGGTTCTCTCGACAGCCTAGTACACCTTTTTTCGAGCCACGTTGTTCGTACATTTCTCGCCATACAGGCTCAATTCGTCGAACAGTCCTGTCCGACTTTAAATATGAGGTGAATATGCGTGCCAAATGTTGGTGTATAGAAGTAAACTTCTTCCAGCAAAAGTTCTTGATACAATCTGGTCCAGCAGCGGAAAAGTTTTTCGTGCCTCTGAGTGCTTTTTTCACCTCTTCGGCAATGACTGATTGACACTCCTCCTCAGATTTTATGAGGTTGTCGCAAAACTCCTTGAAGTGGATGATATTGTCAGTATCTTCTTTCAACTCTAGTGTTTTCGGGATCTTGTACACCTCTCTCCAAAAAGTCTCTACCTCCTTCGGCTTGGGTGGATTTTTTTCAAAAAGAGCGGGATCACTGAAGAGGCGTGATGGGTCAGCGAGAAACCGCTGATTCTCCCTGATCCATCTCTCCCTCTTCTGTATCCTCCTCCTTGCGTCAGATAACAGCCGTATTTTGTCAACAATATGCTGTTTGATCGTCAGCAGCTTTGACTTGTTTAGTGTGTGATTCAAGATCCTTAGTCCTTGGGCGAACTTTCGAACCCTCTCGGTGAACGATCTACCAGATGTATTTTATATGGATGACCTGGAGATCTATGCCGCTGGTAGAAGCAAACTTCAAACTGCTATTAATATCGTCAAGAACTACACAGGAGAGATTGGGATGGACTTTGGTTTGGACAAGTGTGCCAAAATTCATTTGAAGAAAGGAAAGATTACTGGCGTTCCCAAGGACCCAGAGCTTGTGGATATAAGTGTTATTAGACATCTTAACACTGGAGAGACCTATACATACCTGGGCGAGTCTCAAAGCTACATTCAGGACGTAACGTCAGTGAAGGAGTCTCTCCGAAGCAGATACAAACATCTTCTTCGATAGATTTGGTCTTCCAATCTGTCGGCGTTGAACAAGGTATCTGCGACTAACATGCTTGCCGTCCCGGTTCTACTCTACTCGTTTGGGGTGGTTCAATGGACGAAGAAGAAGCTTAAGGCCCTTGATGTCACCACGCGTAAGATCATGCATCCCCTTGGCCTGAATTTTAACATCAGAAGTGAGGAAAGTGCATTGCTCCATCTAGATGCTTCACGTCTAAAAGCCGAAGTAAAGAAAGCAGAGGTTGGAAAATTTCACCAAGAGCTGCTCGACAAGCATATGCACGGAAACTTTCACAGAAATGTAGAAAAACAGTCCTTGTCGAAGGAGCAAACTTTTGCTTTCCTCAAATCATCAGGGCTCAATTCAGGTACAGATGGCTTTATTTTCGCATGCCAGGACGGTGTCATCTCCACCTTAGCATACCGTCACCGTATTTTATGTCGAGAAGTTCCCAGTGATAGGTGATGAGCGTGTCATGCACACGCTGAGTACCTAGAACACATACTATCGGGGTGTCCGACCCACGCAGGAACAACGTATATCTATAGACATAATGCGGCCCCAAGAGTGCTTTATTACCACCCTTGTAGCTCTTACGGTGTTGGTCGCGACCCTGCCCTGCCGAATGCTCCAAGGGATATAGAGTCAATTGTCCGAAACGAGGAATGCCAGATTTTCTGGAACTACGATTTTCAGGCAACAGTCTCCGTTGCGCACTCGAGGCCTGACATTGTTCTCCAAGACTTCGAGAAACGAACTATATTCGTGATCGAATTTTCGGCTCCGTCCGAATACAACATCACTGCAAAGGAGAAAGAAAAAGAGGAGAGGTATCAAGACCTTAAAAGAGAGCTGCAACAACTGTACCCAAAATATTCGGTACGAGTAATTGTCCTTGTGATAGGTGCTCTCGGAGGTGCAAAATTATCACTGGTTCGTAACCTTAAAGCTATACACGCGTGCCAAAAATATGCCAAGGCACTTGCGAGATGGATGCAGAAAGCTGTCATCTTTGGGTCGCTTCCAGCTTCTGGTCACTGAATGCTTTAAAATGAAAGAAGACAGTCGTCAGTGACGCCACATAGCGGTATTTCGGATCCCTAAGATGATAATAATAATAATAGTAATTTTAAAATTAACTTAAAGAGTGAATAACATTAAAAGAAACCAAAAAGTGACAAATAAAAATACATAAATAATGATTAGAATATTTATTTAGGAATTTCTAATTATTTTTCTCTTGGTTTTTTAAAATAAAATTGTGTTTCATAAAGCACTGACAGTAAAATAACAAGAGAATATTTTAAAGTTTATAGTGGTATTTATTTTAAACTTTTAGCAACATTTGCGCATCTATAAGAGAATGATGAGCTTTTTCCAGACGCGTTGATGAACAATCTAATATGTAACACTTCAGTTTGTCATTTGGAATCTGTCGGGGTTTCATGGTTAAATTTTCTATCAAATGAATTTGCTGAAACTTCCCGACATAACTGTCGAATTCAAAAATTAAAACAAAGGTCGTAGAGAGAGAAAACCGTAACGCCGTCTAGCGGTGTCTCAGAGCAGGAGCAGAATATAATACTTGAAGTTTGGCTATCTAGTGAACAGAGGCTGGTCACAACCTACTGGAAAAGCGAACGGAGGAGAAATCATACGAACTGAGCTTGTTTATGCACAAACTCTTGTGGACGGCACATGGACTGTCGACCTTCTAACGCGTGCTTCTGATTGGTTAATCTTTATAGGTGAAATACTTGATAACTATTAACATTAGTAAGTTTGTTTTAAAATTATTTTCGACGCCATTTAGTTGCTGGGATTCAAAAATACAAAACTGTTTTTTTAGTACTGGGACACCACATATATATATATATATATATATATATATTCGGTTTCGGTTTCGATTCCCTTGGAATAGAACCGAAGGGCTTATGACAAAGCCACCGAACGCGTCCTTGGGTTGCGGATAGAGGGTCCCCGTACCAAGGGTTTCTGCTGAATATGGATACAATAATTAATAAGCAGTCGCGGACAATTGTCCAGGGATGGTCCCGAAGGAATAACCCCTAAGCGAAGGTGTGCGAACCGTGCCGAAAGCTGCCTGGCACCTGGGTGAGGTGTCTTTAACGGTGACTCTGGGATATCGGGCGATGTCTCAGAGTAATAGCCTTATCCTTGCACGCGGGGCTGTACAAGGATGGACGAACCCTTTCCCTAGCTGCTCGTGGGAACAACAATGAAACCAAAAAACCACCAAAATGTTGTAGATGCGGTTCAAAACGATCGAACGCGCAGAACACCCGACAATGGATCGGCAAACAATGCCGATCATCCTAGAGTTCGGGGTGCTGAAAATAATTTGGATGGAAACACAACGACGAACCGGCGAAACGCCCACATTGAGTGGACGGATCAACTTAAGAATGATGTGTTAGACTGCTACGATGCCAGTATTATCCCTGTTCGTGGAGGCTTTATGGCGCGTATGCATACTCTGTGGTGCCAGAAACACCCAGAGCTTCAACACGTTTCGCATCAGTCTTTGCGAAATCAAGCCGACTACCTCCGCAAAAATGGATATGTACGCGGAGCGCTTCCTCAACCGCTGCTTGAACAAGCTGCAGACGAAGATGAAATGACATTAAGACCAACCGCAGAAAGTAGGCACCTTCTTGAAGATGATGGCAATTTCAGTACAAGGAGGAACATCAACATGCAGGTTCCTCTTAAGCCCCAAGATCTGGCTGAAATGGATGCCTGCCTTTGTGGAGATATCTCGCAAGAGTCCGACCTATGGACCATCAATTGCTCAGTTTATGGTGCTGCGACAGCTTTGGCTGATTCAAATCGAAGGCTCAAACCGACGATGGATCAAAAGACAAGAAGACGCTTGCATCAACTGAACAAGAAAATTGGATGGGCAAGACAGAATGCGTCCCGTGTTCAATGTGTGATTGACTACATAACATCTGGTAGACCGTTCACGGAAAGGGTTCGAAAGTTCGCCCAAGAACTAAGGACCTTGAATCACACACTAAACAAGTCAAAGCTGCTGACAATCAAGCAGCATATTGTTGACAAAATAAGGCTGTTATCTGACGCAAGGAGGAGGATACAGAAGAGGGAGAGATGGATCAGAGAGAATCAACAGTTTCTCGCTGACACATCGCGCCTCTTCAGTGATCCCCCTGTTTTTGTAAAAAATCCACCCAAGCCCAAGGAGGTAGAGACTTTTTGGAGAGAGGTGTACAAGATCCCGAAAACACTAGAGTTGAAGGAAGATACTGACAATATCATTCGCTTCAAGGAGTTTTGCGACAGCCTCATAAAATCTGAGGAGGAGTGCCCATCAGTCACTGCCGAAGAGGTGAAAAAAGCACTTAGAGGCACGAAGAACTTTTCCGGTGCTGGACCAGATTGTATCAAGAACTTTTGGTGGAAGAAGTTTACTTCTACACATCAACATTTGGCCCGCATATTCACCTCATATTTAAAGTCGGAGATGCCCATTCCGCAGTGGCTAGTGTTAGGACGCACTATACTCCTACCGAAAAAAGGCGACTTGTCCAAACCAGAGAATTACAGGCCAATAACTTGTTTGAACACACTGTATAAGATTTTTACAGCTATCCTAAACAACAGGATTGTTCGACGAATTGAGCCTGTATGGCGAGAGATGTGCGAACAACGTGGCTCGAAAAAAGGTGTAGCAGGCTGTCGAGAGAAACTGCTGATTGACAGGTGTGTCTGTAAAGACGCTACAGTCCATCAGCGCGTCCTGTCAATGGCCTGGATTGACTACCGGAAAGCTTTTGATTCAACCTCTCATAGACTTATCATCTGTCTGTTGGAAAGCTTGAAGGTACATCTACACATAGTGAGATGCATAGAGAGATTGATGCCTCTTTGGAAAACTAGATTTACCATCTCAGCTAGGAATTATCGTCTGACGACGAACAACGTCACCTTCCAGAGGGGCGTCTTTCAAGGGGATAGTATGAGCCCTTTGCTTTTTTGCATCACACTTTTGCCTCTATCTCTTGCACTACGAAATTCTCCTGGATACCTCTGTGGCGACACTAATCAGCGTGAGCATAAGGTCACTCATGTATTCTATATGGATGACCTGAAGATCTATGCCGCTGGTAAAAGCAAACTTCAAACTGCTTTAAATATCGTCAAGAACTACACAGGAGAGATTGGGATGGACTTTGGTTTGGACAAGTGTGCCAAAATTCATTTGAAGAAAGGAAAGATTACTGGCGTTCCCAAGGACCCTGAGCTTGTGGATATAAGTGTTATTAGACATCTTAACACTGGAGAGACCTATACATACCTGGGCGTGCCTCAAAGCCGCATTCAGGACGTAACATCAGTGAAGGAGTCTCTCCGAAGCAGATACAAGCATCTTCTTCGACAGATTTGGTCTTCCAATCTGTCGGCGTTGAACAAGGTATCTGCGACTAACATGCTTGCCGTCCCGGTTCTACTCTACTCGTTTGGGGTGGTTCAATGGACGAAGAACGAGCTTAAGGCCCTTGATGTCACCACGCGTAAGATCATGCATATGCATAAAAGCTTGCATATCAATTCGTCAGTTCCGCGATTATACATTTCACGCAAATGCACGGAAACTTTCACAGAAATGTAGAAAAACAGTCCTTGTCGAAGGAGCAAACTTTTGCTGTCCTCAAATCATCAGGGCTCAATTCAGGTACAGAGGGCTTTATTTTCGCATGCCAGGACGGTGTAATCTCCACCTTAGCATACCGCGCCCGCATTTTATGTCAAGAAGTTCCCAGTGATAGGTGCAGAGCGTGTCATGCACACGCTGAGTACCTAGAACATATACTATCGGGGTGTCCGACCCACTCAGGAACAACGTATATCTATAGACATAATGCGGCCCTAAGAGTACTTTATTACCACCTTTGTCGCTCTTACGGTGTTGGTCGCGACCCTGCCCTGCCGAACGCTCCACGGGATATAGAGTCAATTGTCCGAAACGAGAAGTGCCAGATTTTCTGGAACTACGATTTTCGGGCAGCAGTCTCCGTTGCGCACTCGAGGCCTGACATTGTTCTCCAAGACTTCGAGAAACGAACTATATTCGTGATCGAATTCTCGGCTCCATCCGAATACAACATCACTGCAAAGGAGAAAGAAAAAGAGGAGAGATATCAAGACCTTATAAGAGAGCTGTGTCGACTGTACCCAAAATATTCGGTACGAGTAATTGTTCTTGTGATAGGTGCTCTCGGAGGTGTGAAATTATCGCTGGTTCGTAACCTTAAAGCCATACCCGCGTGCCAAAAATATGCCAAGGCTCTTGCGAGATGGATGCAGAAAGCTGTCATCCTTGGGTCGCTTCGTGTCCTCAAGACACACGAGGGTTTCGCCGGCCTGTCGTTGTGATTTCGTCGTGCCCTGTGACCACCCATCTCACGGATGTGAGACGTGGCCATAGGTGTATTTTACCGTGGTTCTACTGGGGGCCATTGACATTTTTTCCAGATGGCAGTTGCTCTTAGTGGTACCCTGCGGTGGTTGTTTAACTTTTTTTTAATTATATATATATATATAGTTAAAAGTTTGTCATAAGGACAACCGCAGGATTTCGCCGAGAGCGGGGGCTAATCTGAAAAATTGCAACCCCCCCCAGCGAAATCGCGGTAAAATTTCAGCTGTAACCACGTCTCACGACCGTGAGATAGGTGGTTACATTCTGCGATGAATTCAATACGATGATCCGGCAAAAGTCTCGTGCACCCTGAGGACACGGAGCGACACAAGGACGACCGCCTTCTGCATTTCCCCGCAAGTGTCTCAGCATTTTGATGATACACAGGGAAGCTTTTCAGGCTATTAACCAGTGAAACTTTGGCGCATCCAAGAGCGCCGATGATTAAGACGATTAGCTTAACAGAATATTCGCGGTATAACCGTCGCAAGTCCCTCATAAGATCTTTATACCTCTCTTTCTTTTCTTTTTCCTTGGCTGTGACGTTTTTGTCAGCTGGTGCCGAAAATTCGATAACGAACATGGTTCGTTTCTCGAAGTCAAGGAGAACTATGTCAGGCCTCGAGTGCGCAACAGAAAAAAATGTCGAGAATATGAAGTTCCAGTATATACGGCACTTCTCATTTTCGACAATTGACTCTATTGCCCTAGGAGCGTTTAGCAGAGCGGTATTTGGGCCAATTCCGTAAGAGTGAACGAGATGGTAATAAAGCACTCTTAGTGCTGCATTATGCCTTTGGATGTAGGTCTTTCCGGCATGAGTTGGACAACTAGATAGTATGTGTGCTAGATGCTCGGGGTGTGCATTAGGGTGGAGCGAAAAAATAAAAAGTCGGCTTTTCGAAACAGCCGAG
>CAKNXH010000810.1:116741-189911 GCA_932178445.1 Andricus quercusramuli | reverse complement strand
CCCCCCCCCCCCCCTCCCCAGTAACAGAAGTTTTGGTGGGACTGACGTTACAGCTTGACTCCACCATACGACAAATACTGCTTAGTTAGGACATGATTTCGATTCGCAAAATAAATCTCGCGCATACAGGTGATAGTTGGGAGTACAATCTAAACATGAATAATACAAACAATAAAGTAGCCTCGGAATGGACTGAAACTCGGATTGACCAAAGGCATGCACACGGTAAACGTAAAGGTCGTGTTTCGGGCGATGAATGGAGACTGGGTGTTTGGAATGCTAGAGGAGTGAATGATCTTAAGATAAGAGAACTACGAGAAACTATGCACACAAGGAAACTAGATATTCTCTGTGTACCTGAGACGAAGAAAAAAGGTTGCGAATTTAGAAACATAGAAAATGGGGTGTTGGAAGGCGGTTGTGAAATATGGTCAGGAGTAGATAGTGAATCACATCGTAGTCAGGGGGTCGGTTTAATTATGAATGAAAAAGCAAGTCAACATCTCATAGATCATGATTTTGTATCACCCAGATTGCTATGGGCTAGAATGAAGGTAGGAATCAGAAGATTATTTATCATAGCGTGCTACGCACCAGTTGATAGCGATTCGAGGGAAGTTAAGGACGCCTTCTGGGACACTTTAAATGATACAATAAGTACTTGCGATCAAGGTGAAAGAATAATCTTGTTAGGAGATATGAACGGATGGGTCGGCGTCCAGCGTCAGGATACAGATACAGGAGGGGTGCTAGGTAATTTTGGGGACACAACAAGAAAAAATTATAACGGGGAAAAATTAGTTAGCTTATGCTTAGAAAAGAGCCTATTCATTACAAATACTTGGTTTAGACATAAAATGATCCACATGTACACCTGGTGTAAAGGAAATAGCCGCAGTATAATTGACTTCGTTATTGCAGATGAAAGACTAAGAGAACTAGTTACAGATACAAGAGTCATGAGGGGGGCCGAATGCAATACTGATCATTACCTTTTAGTCTGCAAAATAAACTTAGGGCGGGGATGGAGAACAAAGAAAACAAAGAAAACGAAACAAACACGAATAAAAATTGAAAATTTACAGAGACAAGAAGTGGAAACAGAGTTCCAAAAGAGGTTAACTGAACGCATAGATAGGGCAACGTGGGAAGCGCTTATAAGCAATAAAGATGTAGAGGGCGCGTGGACTTTATTACGGGATATCATTGTTAAAACTGCGACCGAAATATGTGGTACGGCATTTGTAGGAAGAAAATCTGGTGATGCATGGTGGAATGAGGAAATTGCGGCAGCCCAAAAAGAAAAGAAAAAAGCGCGCAATAGAACGCTGAACATGACAGGTCTTAGCGATCAGGAGAAAACTAGACTTAAAAATGATTACAGACACAAAAATAGGAAAGTTAAACGACTAGTCAAAGAGAGTAAAGAGAAAATCAGAACAGAAGAAGAGAACAAAATAAAAAACTGCTTTGAAGGAATTATGAAACTATTATATAAACAGTTGAAGGAAAGTAAAAGTACAGAGTTTGCTAGCATGAGAAACAGTAAAGGCGAAATGCTATATGATATAGACGGGATAGTAGACGCTTTAAAAGATTCTTTTAAAGAACTATTAGGAGGTGAAGATATAGGGCAACAAAACTGCGACATAGAACATAATGCACTAGAAAACCCAATTGAAAAAGTCTGTGTCACTGAGGTCAGAGATATAATTAAGAACTTGAAAAACGGTAAGGCTGCGGGTATAGACAATATTAGCGCTGAAATGCTTAAATACGGTGGTGAGTACATACCTCACAGGTTGTGCGAATTAATAAATTTATGTATCGAAACGGGAGAAGTCCCAGACGATTGGAGAAAAGCGATTATCGTACCAATAAACAAAAGAAAAGGAGATAAAAGCAACTGCAGTAATTACAGAGGTATCAGCCTACTAAGTACCGTAAGTAAAATATACTCAAAAATACTTATCCGTAGGGTAATGGAAATTACAGAAGAGAAGATATGGGAAGTCCAATGTGGATTTATGCCAGGAAGGTCATGTACAGATCAGATATTTAGCCTAAGACAGATCACAGAAAAGAGCTTGAGAGTAGGAAAGAAAGTTTTCTGTGCATTTATTGATCTAGAAAAAGCATTCGACAAGGTAAATAGAACTAAACTTTGGGAAATCCTTAAAGAGTATGGAGTAAATGGAGGGCTCCTACAAGCAATAAAAACAATTTATACAGGCAGTAAAGCGAGTGTAAGGGTAAATGGGAAACTGAGCGACTGGTTCGATATTATGCAAGGGGTGAAGCAAGGATGCGTTATGTCCTCGTGGCTATTTATCATATTCATGGATAAATGTCTAAGAACTGCCCTCTTCGACGAAGAAGGTGTAAATCTCGAAACCGTCAAGGTACGTGGGTTAGCTTTCGCAGATGACAAGATTCTTATGGCAGAATCAATCGAGGACTTGCAAAGAATGTTGAATAAACTAAATACAAGCATGGAGAACATGGGCCTCAAAATTAACGTGAATAAAACGAAAATCATGGTGTTTGAGGGAAAAAGCGAGAAAACAATGTGCAACATTGTCCTAAATGGTGAGGGATTAGAACAAGTTGACAAGTACGTATATCTGGGTAGCCTATTCACTAGCGACGGAAAAATAGATGGGGAGTTAGATAGGCGCATAAATAAGGGTAAGCAGGTTATCGGTAGAGCAGGATCCATCCTCAGAAATAAAAACATATCAAAAAAAGCTAAAATGGCCATACATAACTCTATCTTCGTACCAACTGTACTATACGGTAGCGAGACATGGACCTGTCAAGAAAAGGACAGGAGCAAAATCAACGCGATCGGCATGAAACCTCTCCGCATAATATGCGGGAAAACACTGATGGACAAAGTCAGAAATGAGACAATCCTCAAAGAATGTGGTACACAAGAGACACTAGTTGACATATGGGAAAGAAATCAGCTAAGGTGGTTCGGACATCTTGAAAGAATGAAAGATGAACGACTGACGAAGCAAGTGTATAAAGGTAAAGTAAATGGTAGAATGCCCAGAGGTAGACCGCCGAAAGAATGGTCAGAATCTGTGAATGAGACATTAATCCGAAGAGACGTAAGAAGCCATAGGAACAGAAGAGCTTGCGTGAAGAAATGCATGGACGTGAAGGAAGCTAGAGTAGTATGCCAGGACAGAAATGTGTGGCGACAAATAGTTTGTAAACAGAGTGACAATAGTGTGAATGGCGCCTGAAACAGAGACTTTGGATACTAATGGGCCCAAGTGGGGAACCATACATAACAATTTTGTGAGGTTCCTCACTTGGGGTGATCGCTAGAGAGATTGATCAGCAACCTGGGTCGGAGCAGTGTTGCGGAATGAACGTGTCATCTAAATAAATGACACGAGAATTCCAGATCGATCTAAAACACCTATCCCTAACACCTATAAAACTCCTATATACCTTATGCCCATATACCAACCTACTCTATACCTATTCACCTGTTTACTATTCCCCAACCGAGCAAGTCACGCCTACCCCGAAAGGGAAATGGCTTAATGGTACAATAATAATAATAATAATAATAATACCAGATGTAAATTTTGCTATATACATGATTCATGCAAGCGTTGCGGCCGGTGAGAGAAAAAATTTAAAGATTCGCCAAGTTTTCAGATAGAGAAAATCTAAGCTTACTATTCCTGTGCCTTATTTTCCTCAGGTGTTACTTCAGCCGTTGCCGGGGAATTCAGAAATAGTTTTCGCAATTAAGAAATCCACGCAAAATCGACCGCTTTCCTCTCAAGTTTGAGCCCGCTCGAGATGCCCGTCTGTTGGATTTGATCGTGATCGTGATCGATTAAAATTTATCAAAAACGCAAAATTTTCTGCCTTATGTTCAACTATATTGTATTAAATGTATATTATATTAATTTCTGTACCTCATTCCGGGACTGCTTATTCAGATATTGCAAAATAAAGTAGGAATTTCAATTTTCACGATTACTTCAATATTTGTTCCTGATTTGGCATTAATCTTTATTCGCAGCTACTCAAAAAGATGTTCCATTTCAATAAATGTACATTATTACAATACAAAATGTGCATTGATATGAAAACAGAGGTATTTTCATTGTCTTTTTCAGATAATTAAAAAAAGTGTGCCTCCTGTCAAAAAAAGTTCAGGAGAAAAAGTTTCGATTTCATTTAGGTAAACCATTTTGTTAATAAGCATTTTGTTGTACCTCGTGTAGTTCTTCCATAAATTTGATTTGTTTGTTTTTAATGTATTTTCATACCTAATTTTTATAACAAATTTATAGATATTTTTTTGTTGAGCAACTTTCGTCTATTTCTTTTTCTCATATCTTGTGTCCTTTTGTTCAAAAAATTATTTTTTAATTTTTAACGTTATTTTTTATGATTTAAACAAAAACGGAGCATCTTATTGAAAAATGATCTGAAAAAAAAGTTGATCTCTTCAGGGTGAGAAACCTTTGCGTCTTAATTTTGTTTACCTTCTTTCGTTCATTCAAAATTTTAATTTTTCATGTTCAATGTAGATAGATAGATAGATAGATAGACGTTTAATTTTCAGCCTGCTGGCCTTAAAAAATTGACTTGCTTACACTTCCATTTTTACAGAATTTTCTTAAAACTAACCCTTAAAGACTAACATCCATCCATTCCTTATCTCTAAGTCGCACGCTTTTATCGCCTTGCCTTCCTCGCTTCGCCTCGCCTCGCACGCATGTCCCTATTTTTTCGCATTGCCTCGCTTGCCAACTTCTGTTTTTGCTCTAATACCTACTACTTATCTACTATTTACAATATTTACATGTTACTGACATCTACTTTCTCTCCTATTTACAATCTTTCCGTCTCCATTCCTCTTCCTCCTTCCTTCTCTTCATCACCATCTTACCCAACACTCCCTTCACCCATGCTACTGCCCTTTTTCCCCCCTTTCCATGCAACAGTGCCACCGTGCTTATCTCACTTCTTTCCACCTCCACGCACTCCTCCAACCAGTGCTCCACTCTCGCATCCCCCTTTCCACACAGTTCACATATCCTCTTCTCCCGAGGGAGCCAGAACCTATTGAAGCCCTCCATAAACCCACACCTCATCCTCGCTGTGAGTTCCTGACTTCCTTTCTCTCCTTTCACACATAGATATTGCGCTCTTGTCCTTGGCATAATCCACACATAGTTCCCGTTAAACCTTGACTCTCTTATTCTCTCTTCTCCCTCTGTCTTCTCTCTCTCCATGCCATTTTGCTTAACCAAGTCAGAAACCTTCCTTCCTTCCTCGTGCATCCTTCTCACTTCATCCATCTGCAGTCCATTCATTCTGAAATACCTTTCCCTCTCAGCCTCCATCTTCCCACCCCCTCTTCTGTTCTCCTTCTCCCACCAAAACTCCCTAACCAGCCTACTTCCCCCCTCTTCCAAAAATTTCTCCTCATATTTACACGCCCTGCTCCCTGCTAGAATCCCTACACTCGTTCTCCCCGTCTCTCTCCTGACAATATACTTAGGCGTGTTCCTTGCTAACCCCAGGGTCCACTTTACATACCTCTCCTGCGTTCTATTTACCTCTTCAGTTGCCATCCACCCCCACACCTCCACTCCATACAATAGCACACTCATCACTAGCGAATCAAACAGCTTCATTCTCCGTCCAAAATCATCTGCGAATAGCTTCTTTCCCAACCCCCACACCTGCCTCATCACCACATTTGCTCTCCTCACTCTCTCTTTTATGTGACCATCCACTCCCCATTCCTCCGAAACACGAAGCCCAAGTACACAAACTCTTTCACCTCCTGAACCTCCTGCACCTCCTTTCCCTTCCACTTCCACTCTCCTCCCTTATACCTTCCCCCTCCTTTTCCTGAACACCATAACCTTGGACTTTTCCGCATTCAACTCTAACCCCTTCTCATCCAGGCATCTTCTCAACCTCTTCATCATCTCCTTGAAGGCCTCCTCGCTATTTGCCAGCAACACTATACCATCTGCATAGACTAGTGACCAAATTCTAACCTCTCCTATCCTGACTCCTCCTACCACCCCAGCCTCCAGCTTACTTTCCATATCCGCAATTAAAATCGCAAACAGCGTTGGGCTCAGAGGACATCCCTCCCTTAACCATCTATCCATCCAGAATCCCTCCTCTTACCTTGTCTTTGGTCTCTTCATATATCTCCCTTACCCTCTCAATTAGGTCTCTTTCTACTCCCCTATCCTCCATCGGAAACGCGCCTCGACATCCTTCCGCAGTCTCTCTGCCACCACCATCGCGTATACTTTATACGCCGTATTCATTAGCGTGATCCCTCTATAATTTTCCTGCCTATCTCTATCTCCTTTCTTATACAGTGGCACTATTAACCCTTCTCTCCACCTTCCTGGAAATCCCTCGCCCCTCCATACTTTCTTCACTACCTCCTTCAGCCTCTCCCTAACCTCTTGTGTACTAAACAGCCATGCTTCGTTCTCCACTCCATCTGGCCCTGCTGATTTTGACCTTTTCAACTTCCTTATCTGCTTTTCTATCTCTTCGTCATTCAACTCCTCCATCTCTGCCTCGCCCGTCATGTTTAATGTTATTCTTCACGATTAAATTAAAAACTAAGCGTCTTATCAAAAAATTATTAATAACAAATTTATGAAGCTTTTTGAGACAAAAAATTAGTTGTTATTTTAATGTCATTTTTTACGATTGAATAAAACACTTCCCAGAAAATTAGAACCGATTGAATCTAAATTATGTAAGCAGGAGAATTTAAAAATGCCGCTTCACGAGAATTTCAATCATACCAATCGGCCACCATGCAGCCACTACCAATTCAGGCAAATATCGTTGAATTGTTTTTTAGTTTTTTCAATCAAAACGACATTCACTATTTGAGTTGTCTTAAATATAAGAAACTGAACCGGTAAATGTCGTTCTGATGGTTTCGATTGAGAAAAATAATAATTAAAGGAAATATTTGTCTGAATCGGTGGTTGGTATATGGTGCCGGATGTAATGATTAGATTTACGTGACCAATTAGAAATTTCACAAACCGATAGGCCGAAATTCGCGTGAATCGGCATTCCTAAATTCCCCGATTAGAATATTATACATTAAATCGATTTTTTTTGGGTGAACATTGTTTATGTATTTATCTTTTTTATCTTGCATAGTTTGACCGCAAAATAAAATTATTCATTTTTTTTTGTAGTTAAAACCAGAACCTTTGGTCAAGAAATGCTGGTTAAGAAACTAAATCTTTTTTTTATCCCTAAAAACTTGTGCTACGACACAATCCAATCCGAATAATCTTTCAAAAACTATCCTCTGTACATGCGACAACGACGACAGACATACATCATCGTAAAGCCTGTTTGTTCGGATTTACGGAGTCTCGAAACGTAGAGATTGAAATAAATTCGCGCTAGTCAGTCTTCACATAATATTAACTCGTCACATAATGAGAATGTCCAAATATTTTTAGAGACACTAGGGTGTATCAAGCATCTAATGTGTAATTTCAAGTTCAAAAAATAGTGTGTTTCGAAAGAGTAAATAAGGTAAAGCTCATTTTGTTGGATAAACTAGCACCTCCGCTGATTGAGTATTTCTTCCTCACAGGTTGGATTTTTGAACCCTTTTTAATGAAGTAGCTATAAACTCTTCGAGAGTGTGAGCAAAGCCTAATTAATTTAATTTAAAGTAATTTAATTTCTCTTTGGTGTATCAATCAAGTTGTTACAAGGGAAGCTCGATAGGCGTCATTGTTTTGCGAAGGGGTATGGTGGGGTAGAATAACAAGGCGTCATAGTGTGATGCGTACTTTATGGTCATGTTAAACACGCTCTAGCTGCGTTGTTACGTACTTGTTCCTCGCTCTTGTTGCCTTTAACTAATGTTGCAGTATCTGATTGATTGGGCAAGCAAACAGTGCGGCTCTGAGGACGGAAAATAACGGTACAATGAATTTAGTTTCGCGAACGTATGCGGGTAGGTACTCCGAAGTTTTATAGCGCATAGTGCCGCCTACAACAGATCCGACCTGCCATCTAAATTCGATAAACTCGGCGATTACGAAACAAATGGATTTAGAGGGTTGCACCAACCGATAAGGTAACTTCATAAAATAGGGAACAAAATCGTCAGCAGAATGTAGAGAGGGAGGATGAAATTGTCTCCAAAATTTATTTGATTGAAAAATACAATTTACACAAGAGCCTCTACATCCCATAAAAGGTGATTAATAAAAGCTAGAAACTTTATAAAAATTGTATTGCACTCTTGGTCTATGAAATTTTCTTTCAAAGCTAGATACTTTTGTATACATTTTTTCGGAAACTGCACTATCATGTAGAAGTATGGTTTTCAATTTTTCAAATTTTGCTGACATATTCAAACATTTCTAAAAATTCCTAGGACTGCCATTTAAGAGAAAAGAAATGTTCTTGTCAAAGTCGCGATGGTCCACTGTATTTATAGAATTTCTCTTAAACTGCCCGTTCGTCAGCATAGATGGATGGAAGGGACAGTGAACAGCGATGATTTGGGTGATCCTTATTTCTATTCTTTAGATGCATTTTGTTCCAAATCGCGTCATATCTCGAAATGTTCAAAAATATAAATTTCTCCGAATTTGAACTCAGTCCGATAGTCTCATCGCTCTTGATACTTGGAGTCTCCCATGAGATTAGCATGCACAAAATAAGGCAAAAACGTAAAAGTGACGCAACTGTTTCATTTCCACTGGTAAAAGAAATTTGGTCCTTGAAATGGGACCTTCCATCGCCATAGTATTTTTTGTGCTGAATCCAAATCTGACCTCTTTTTTTTCTACGCAACAGGTATTTGAGATTTTCTAATTAATTTAAAAAACATCACAAATCGATCTACAAGTGACTGTAGATTTTCTTTCTGACAAAAAGTGTTATATGATTTCGATGCATTTTTCATAGCTGAATCACATTTTTTCAATATAATTTCTACATGCTAAAACAGAAAGAATGGTCCCTATATAATTGATCAGAAGAGAACATTCTGCCGAGAGTGTATATTTTGAAGTTTTGAAAATCTGCCCGCCTCGCGGGCATATTCTCATCGCGCGCGGCTCGCCTCGCTCGAAAGTTTGAGCGCGCGTAGGGCGCACGGCTGTTGGATCTCGCACTTCGCGCTTGATAATGTATTTACCTCGCGATCGGTCTTTGTATTTCCCCCACATCTGTGCACATACCTTTTAACATTGAAGGTCAAATCATTGACAAACTATAATTTGGTCATTGTGAATTCTCTTCTGTTAAAGCTCCTTCGGCTTCAGCGAATACATTCTCATCATGTACCTCGTGCTTCGCATTCGATTTTGTCAAAAATGGGAAATTTCCTACATTATATGTTCAACATTATTATATCAAATGTATATTACATTTATTTCTATACGTCGGCCTGTGATTGCTTATTTAGATATTCCAAAATAAAGTATAAATTGTATTCATCATAATAACTTTATTAGTTGTTCCTGATTTTGCATTTAATTTTATCCGCAGATACCGTGAAAATGTTATGTCACTTCAATAGATGTATATCATTACAACTGTTTTTATAATTGAAAAGAAGTGCGTATCCTTTGAAAACAAAAAATTTTTGTTATTACGCATTGTATTGCAACTTGTGTCGTTTTTCCATCAATTTAGTTTGTATATTTTCAATGTTATTTCTTACGATTTCAACAAAAAATATGCATCCTAGCGTAAAGTGGTTCTAAGAAAATTTATAAATGTAATTCAGGCGAAAAATTGTGTTAGATAAAATGTTATTGTAGTGTGTATCGTTTTTACACAAAGTTAATTTTTTTATTTTAAATGTATATTTATAACAAAAGGTTATAACAGATCTTTTCTGGTTGAAAAACTGTTGTCTGTTTATCTTTTTTCGTAACTTGCGTTGTTTTCCCCAAAAATTTTTTTTTATTGTTAATGTTAATTTTCACGATTGAAACAAAAATTACGTATCCTATCCAAGAATTATTCATAAAAAATTTGTAGCTCTTTTCTGAAAGAACACCTTTTGTCCATTTTTTTGTAGTTTGTGTTGTTTGTCCAAAAATGTAATTTATTTTATTCTTAAATGAGTTTTTCACCAATGAAACAGAAACTACGCGTCCCGTCAATAAGTGATTGATAAAAAATTTGTAGATCTCCTTTGAGTGTACAATTTTTGACAATTCATATTCTCTCGTATCTTGCATAGTTTAACCAAAAAATAGAATTTTTTATTTTTCATTATTTTTTGTGCGATAAGCATTTGAATTTTCGACTTTCCAAGAAAATAAAAAAAAGTCTCCTAACAATATTGTAGGGCGTTAAAAAAAATATTTTTCTCCTGTTGACTTTTTTTCATATCGTACGTTCTTTAGCTTAAAATGTTCATTTTCGTTTGTTTTTTAAATTTTGTAAATGCTATAACTCCGGTAATTTTTCTTCTATCAAAAAAAGTCATAATTTAAAAAAAATTCAAAATGTGCTCAATTTTTGAATTTCCATCCAAAATGGCTGGCTAAAAAACTTTACCTTCATTGCAGGACACTTAAAGAGTATAGTCAATCTGAATCTGGAACGTCTCAAAACGTGGGCATTTGACAAAAACAGGGAAGAGGGGGGGGGGGGTCAAATTTTATACAAAGCTAATACCTTCTCATTATAGGATGAGAATGTAAAAAAATGTTGTTCACGTTTTTTCATACATTTCTATGATTATCCCGAGAACTCTTTTAGCTATTCAGCAAATAAGATGCTTGTTAGATTCAGCGATAAAAAATGCACCGAAATCATGTGACATGAATTAAGAATCATCAGGTACATCGCACGTCCCATTTCAAGGACAAATAGGCAACATTTTGTTGACGAGTGTTTTTATTCAAATAATTCTTTCTTTTAGGACATAAATCTGCATATGTAAGGCTTAAAATAATTTAACTTTGAGAATTGGAGCTTTTGATCAATTATAATATTATTAGAATTGCGGACTTGCATGTTGGTGGCGGAAGTGAGAACTTGTTTAGTGTCAGGTGGTGAAAGGATTTTACGGAATTTGTGTGGTAGGTGTGAGTGGAGTGTGAGGGTGGAAGCCGAGGAGGTGAGTAGGGTTGTGTGGGGTGAATTAGGGAGATAAAAAGTAATCTTGAGCGTAGGTGTGAGGTGGGATTTGAGTCAATTGAGAAAGTGAGGTTAGGTTAGGAAGGAATCGGGGGAATTTGTGGGCAGGATTCTTGGGCCTTCGAGGGTCAAGGGTGGTGCTCGAAAATTTGGGGGGATGTTAAATGAGAGAAAGGGGTGTCTGCAGGGGCTGTGAGGAGTTGAAAAAAGGAAATAAAGGGAAAATTTGGCGGCAATAGAGACAGCATTCTGCAGAGACATCTGTCGGTTGCGGAGGGTACTGCATGGAGAGGTCGCAGTTATCGGCGGCAGAGCGGGAGGTGGGCAGTAAGAGTACTGGTAGTGACATTGACGGGGAGGAAATTTTCCACGTGCCACGACGGCCAACAGCGCGTGGCTCGGTGTCTAGTGGCGCTTCGGGGAGAGGGAGAAAGTGGGACGGTGGGAACTAAGGAATATAGAAGGTGAGGGAGAGAACGTGGAGCGCAAGTGACGGGAATGACCTCTTGAAGAGGAAGAGAGACAGCGAAGAGAGTCCGGACAAAAGTGTAGTAGAGATTACGATTAAAAAAAGCGGGAGAACTAGTAGGACACCCCCCCCCCCCATGAAGGGGAATGTGGTTAAAGGTATTGGGAGAGGGTAGAATGTATGATAGAAGAGAAAGTGGGAGAGCTTAGGAGTAAGAAGGAGGAGAGGGAGGATAGTGAAAGGATAAGGGCAATGGAGTTGAGAATGGAGAGAAAAGAGAAGGCAGACAGGAGGAATAATATTGTGGTGAAAGGATTGAAGCTAAAGAGCGGGGAAGGAAGAGAGGGTGTGGAAGCGCTGCTACAGAGTATAGGGTGGGTTAAAGGCACGGTAGGGTAAGTTAAGTTGGAGGGGAGAAAGGACAAGGAAGTGGCGGTTGTGGAGTTGGAGAGCTGGGGACAAAAGTTGGGGGTGATGCGAAATAAGGATAGGATAAAGGATAAGGGAGTTTTCATTGATCACGATTTAACGCGAAAGGAAAGGGATGTGCAGAGAATGCTGGATGACAGGCCTAGGAGGGAGAGGAGTGAGGGGAGACCGGCGAAAGTAGGATATCGGAAAATAAAAGTAGACGAGAAAATGTGGGTGTGGCAGGAGGAGAAAGAGGTGTTGGAGGAAGTGCAGGGAATTTGTTTCGTAGGAAGTAGGGGGTGGGGGTAATGCAGGATAGATGATTAGTGAAGGTGTTGTATTGGAACGTAGGAGAGATAAAGAAGAAGGATGAGGAGCTCTGGAGGTATATCTAGGAATTTGATGTTGCGGGACTGGTAGAGACGTGGGTAGAAAGAAAGGAATGGGATAGAGTAGAGCCAAAGCTGCCAAGGGGGTATGAGTGGAGATTCCAGGAGGTGGTCAGTGTGAAGAAAAAAGGAAGGGCTAGTGCGGGAATTATAACGGGGGTTAGAGATGGATTAGAGGAAGAATTCCATGGAGAGGAAGAGAGGGAGGGAGTGCAAATGAGGGAAGTAAAAATAGGAAGGATAGCGTGTAAGTTTGTGACATTGTACAATAAGGATGGGATGGAAAGAATTGAAGAAAGGGTGGAAGACTTGCTAGGCGAAAGAGAGGAGGTCATGGTGGTACTGGGTGGCGGTTATATTGCGAGGATGGGAAGGGAAGGGGGCCTTTACAGGAAAGGGGATAGCTTCGAAAGGAATTCGAAGGATAAGATAATAAATAAGGATGGGGAGATTCTAAGGTACTGGATGGAGGATAGAGAGTGGGCAGTGGCGAATGGTATGGCAAATCGGGACGAAGAGGGAGAATATACATATGTAAGTAAGGTGGGGGTATCGTTGATAGACTATGTGGTAATGAATATGCAAGGATGGGAGGAGACGGAAAAATTCGCAGTAGAGGGAAGGATGGAATCAGAACATCAGCCATTAAGTCTGGGGATAAGAGGGGTGGGAGGCGAAAGACAAGGCGAGGAAGAAGTCTCGATAGGCGAGAGGGTGACCTGGATGAGGGAGGCGATAGAGAAGTAGCAGGAGCAGCTAGGAAATGTACGCTTTGGAGGGGAGTCGGTGGAAGAGATATGGGAGGATCTGAAAGAGAAGGTGAAAGGGTGTGTGCAAAAGAAGGTATTTAGAAAGAAGAAGAAAGGAACGATGAAGCCGTGGTGGGATAGGTAATGTAAAAAGATAAAAAGGAAGGTGAAGAGGAAGTACAAGAAGTGGAAAGAGGGTATTGCGAAAAGGGAGGAATACGTAGAAATAAGGGAGGGGTTTAGATGTATGTATAAGAAGAAAGAACAGGAAAAGGAGAAAGATCTGGAAGAGGAGTTAGCAAATGTTAAGATAGAGGAGGACGTCTGGAAGATAATAAATAGGTTCAGGAATCTTAGGGTGGGGGTTAGCAAGAAGATAGGGAGAAAGGAGTGGAGGGAGTTTTGTAAAGAATCATTCCTGAGCTCAGAATGAAGGAAGAGGGATGGGGGGAGTAGAAGAACGGGGGAGGCAGCGATGTAGGAGTTGAATGACGAGAAGATAGAGAAACAGATAAGGAAGTTGGGAAGGTCAAAAGCAGCAGGGCTGGATGGGGTAGAGAAAGAAGCATGGCTGTTTAGTACACAAGAGGTTAGGGAGAGGCTGAAGGAGGTAGTGAAGAATGTATGGAGCGGCGAGGGATTCCTAGGAGGGTGAAGAGAAGGGTTGATAGTGCCACTGTACAAGAAAGGAAATAGGGATCGACAGCAAAATTATAGAGGGATTACGCTACTGAATACGGCGTATAAAGTATACGCGATGGTGGTGGCAGAGAGACTGCGAAAGGATGTCGAGAGGAAAGGAATATTGCCGGAGACGCAGGCGGGCTTCAGGGCGTGTAGGAGTACTATCGATGATATCTACGTTCTGCAGTACGTGGTGGATAGAGAATTAGCGAAGAAGGGGACGAGAGTGTACGCGTTTTTTGTGGATCTCAGAGGCGCGCTTCCTTTGGTGGATAGGGGAGTGGACAGAGGCCTGATTGAGAGGGTAAGGGAGACACATGAAGAGACCAAAGACAAGGTAAGAGGAGGGGAGGGGAATTCGGAGGGATTCTGGATGGATAGGGGTTTAAGGGTGTCCACTTAGCCCAACGCTTTTTGTGATTCTAATTGCGGGTATGGAAAGTAAGCTGGAGGCCGGGGTGGTAGGAGGAGTCAGGATAGGAGGGATTAGAATTTGGTCACTAGCGTATGCAGATGACATAGTGTTGCTGGCAAGCAGGGAGGAGGCCCTAAAGGAGATGATGAAGAGGTTGAGAATACACCTGAATAAGAAGGGGTTAGAGCTGAATGCGGAAAAGTCCAAGGTGTTCAGAAAAGGAGGGGGAAGGGATAAGGAATGGGAGTAGAAGTGGCAGGGAAAGGAGGTGCACGAGGTGAAAGAGTTTGTGTACCTGGGCTTCGTGTTTCGGAGGAATGGGGAGTGGATGGTCACATAAAAGAGAGAGTGAGGAGGGCAAATGTGGTGATGTGGCAGGTGTGGGGATGGGAAAGAAGTTATTCGCAGATGGTTTTGGAAGGAGAATGAAATTGTTTGATTCACTAGTGATGTGTGTGCTATTGTATGGGGTAGAAGTGTGGGGTGGAAGGAAAGTGAAGAGGTAAATAGAACGCAGAAGAGGTATGTAAAGTAGACCCTGGTGTTGGAAACGAACACGCCGAATTATATTGTCAGGAGGGAGACGGGGAGATGAGTGTAGGGATTCTAGCAGAGAGCCGGGCGTGTAAATATGAGGAGAAATTTTAGGAACAGGGGCAAGTAGGCTGGTTAGGGAGTGTTGGTGGGAGAATGAGAACAGTAGAGGGGGTGGGAAGATGGAGGTTGAGAGGGAAAGGTACTTTAGAACGAATGGACTGCAGATGGATGTAGTGAGAAGGATGCACGAGGAAGGGAGGAAGGTATATGAGTTGGTTAAGAAAAACGGCATGGAGAGAGAGAAGACAGAAGGGGAAGAGAGAATAAGAGATTTAAGGTTCAATAAGAACTATGTGTGGATTATGCCAAGGGCAAGAGCGCAATATTTATCTGAGAAAGGAGAGCAAGGAAGTCAGGAGCTTATAGCGAAAATGAGGTTGTGTGAACTGTGTGGGAAGGGGGATGCAAGAGTGGAGCACTGGTTGAAGGCGTGCGTAGAGTTGGGAAGGAGTGAGATGAGTATGGAGGTATTGATGCATGAATAGAGGGGAAAAAGAGCAGTAGCATGGGTGAAGGGAGTGTAGGGTAAGATGGAGAAGAAGAGAAGGAAGGCGGAAGAGGAATGGAGAAGGGAAGATTGTAAATAGGAGAGGAAGTACATATAAATAAGTTGTAAATATAGTAAATAGTAGATAAGTAGTAGGTATTAGCCCCAAAAACAGAGGTTGGCAAGCGAGGCAATGCCAGAAATAAGGGACGTGCGAGCGAGGCGAAGCGAGGAAGGCAAAGCGATAAGAGCGGCGGTCTCAGAGATAAGGAATGGATGGATGTTAGTTTTTGAGGGTTAGTTTTAAGAAAATTCGGTAAAAACTGGAAGTGTAAGTAAGTCAATTTTTTAAGGTCAGCAGGCTGAAAAATAAACGTTTATCTTATTATTAGAATTGCACGAAGATATTTATCCTATGTGAATGATTCATTTAAAGCAAAATTGAAAAAATGGTGTAGATTTTAAGTTTAGGCAGAATTCTTCCCACGTTAATCTTATCGTAAAAGTAAAGTGGAAAACTTCGCATTGGGCAAATATTAACGTCTGTGGCTCAAATTCAAAGCAGCAAATTTATACAGCTACTTGCTCATTTTGAATAGCCCTTCGCATAAAATGAACATTGAACATCTAACTGAAATTTGATCCTTTGAAAAAAATGATCATCCACTCCTTGTGCTTGATATTACTCACGAATTTCAAAGTGGATGGCTACATTTAAAACGACCAACATAGTAAAAGATAGGGTCCATTTTGTTGCAATATTTCTCAAAAATCTTTCACTTCATTTCCGACTGTTGATTAATCAACGTCAAATCAGTGAACGGGAGCAGAGACTATATTCGATTTCTGATTTACAGGGCAACCGTTATATGTGTGCTGTTACTGTGTCTGTGTTCCTTTCGCCAGATATTGGAAGAACTTGGATGATAAATAATTGTGTAAATAAAGCGAAATCCGGCGTCGAAACCAAATAGCGTTTCGAAATCCTCCCTTGAAAGTATATTGCGTTCGAGTGCCTGTGTGCACATGAACTCCCCTGCAGAAGGACGTCGGATATTGATCGACTGATTCTATTCTAAAAATTCAGTGACTTATCAAAATTGTCTGAAAATTTTATGTACTAGAAAATTTCTAAACATGTTAATAGTCATACGCTTCGACAGCAAATGTGAAAAGTAAGAAAGTTGGCCGGAAATACGTAATCTACCCCTTGTGCCTATTGTGGGAAGAATGAAGCTATCGAGAGAAGTTAAACGAAAGTCGAGGGGAGTCTCGGTATAATGCGAATTTATACGAGAGCAGGAAATTGCAGCTCTCCTCCACAGGCCCCAAACTATCTTCAAAGTCCACCGTTTTCCTCTCAAAGTAGATAGCTGCTGAGGCGTATAATCACCTAGGTTCTCACATATACGTGTGTATCGAGTACGGTACCATGCACCCTAAGAACAATTCAGGCACGTATGTACTTCTCGCTTATGCAATTGAGAAAATTGCGTTCGACGCGGCGTCACCTTGCTCGAAGTTTTCGTTTATACGCCACCAGTTACGGTATCTTGGAAGTTGTCGAGGCGAGGAAAATCGAATTGCTAAGAGTTAATTAACCTCTTTTGGCTTGTCTTCCTATCGTCTCAATTATGTCGTATATTATATTGCAGTCAGGATCGAGTTTTTGATAGTATATATGAGGCTAACTTTAAAGTCACTTAAGATATTCTTTTGAGATATTATCAGTCTTATGATGAACGAGAAATATATTGAACAATATGTGATGACTTACAGGTAAAACTAATCATTTGGACACAATTCTAAAGCAGGAAACAGGTCCATATATGAGGTACCTGCTGTAGCTAATCGACCAAATCAATTCAATTGGTTAAACCGAACTCCTGACCAAATCATTACCGTAAATCCGACAGAGTATGGTAGACAATTTGTGTTTCCGCATCAAAATGAGAGATGTTATAATGATACGATCAATATTGTTTAATGCTATATGCCAAAGGGAAGTATACGCTGTGAAAATTGGCCCATTAGCCCACTAACCTGGTATCGAAGACATTCCGGCACCAATTTAGATAATGCAAGTGCTAATCTCTGACGTTCTTGCCAAGATCGTAGGATTTAATTACTATTTTTGCAAAAAATCAGAATTTTCTTGCCTAATTAAGTTTGCTTGTAAGAGAATCCTATAGCTATTTGTCTATACACTCGCTTATTAAATTGGTCTTTCAGAATACGATTTGAGAGGTAAGCGTTTCGTAAAACTTTATTCGCAAATAAAACTGAATGCGAGAGATAGAAGATACGATAGGGAAGCTGGAATAAGTGGCTCAGTTTTTAAATCCAGGATTTATCGAGCTATATAGCCAAACTGGTAGATTTTGAGCTTCTCCCTCTAATTTCTCGTTTCTCAGTGCCTAATGCTTATTTTTCAAATATATGACATAAAATATGGTTAGGTATTAGCACTTGCATTGATTAATATGAAACAATGAAAAATCACACTTGTGAACACAAACATTTTACCTTTTGGAAAAAAATTATCACGTCATTCTCAAAAAGGAATTTCAAATGCAAAAACGTGGACCTGTTCCGTATGCTGAGAACTTTAAAGGATACGGATCGCTTGACTGTCTTTTCAGTAAATGAATTTCCAACGGTCGTTCAGTGACCTAGTACCCGTGTATTCCCTATCGTCTTTAAACGTAATTAATTAATTTGCATTATTTTTCACGTATATATTTGATTGTTCTGATCTATAGGCGCGAGCCATGTCTACCCGCGGAAAGTCACATTGTGACTCTCATTTCGAAAAATGATAATGCCACAAAAAAAATGACAAAAATCTAACAAGTCACATATGCGGCGAGTTATATTTGCGGCAAGTCTCACTGCGGAAATTCACACCGCGTAAAGTCACATTACGACAAGTCACACTTCCGGCAAGTAACATTTGAGACAAGTAACAATGCGGCAATTCTCATGTCGGAAACTAGAAATCCCACAAAAAATTGACAAAAAATGCGGCAAGTCATGTATACGGCGAGTCACATTGCGACATATATCATTTGGAAAAATTTCAACTTCTCAGAAAACTGGCAAATATGCGGCCAGACACGCCTGTGATAAGTCTGAGAAATAATGTACGTCACACACCTACCCCTTTCCAACATCTCGTGTCCAATGCAATTTTTTAATCCTTATCCAGGCGTAAACCAAACCGAGTTTAATTTAAACTCGAATTTCAATCCTTCTCAATCCAAGAGCTGCATTTAAAAACTTTCGTCGTGAGCTAAAGTGGGAAGAAGAAAGAAGACGTTGAAGGATTGATGCTTCTGGATGTATACGAAGATGAAGGGAAGGTATATTGTGTGGGAAAAATTCCATAAGCCTATTACATAATAGGGTGTCTGGTTATGGTACAGGGGTATTAGAGGATAGGTTAGGTGGTTTAGGCGCTGAATGTAGACAATATGAGACGATGTGAATACACTGATCGTCGGCTTATTCCCTGGCAATCCACTCTATAGGTATGTTAAATGTTGTAATTTTGTCACTATGTCACTTTCTCTCTCTCTCTCTCTCTGTTCAAATTTAATACCAAATTTCCGTTACTTTTAGCGATGTTGGACTGAAATCGATCTTCTTAACGAGATTTTCCTTCCCCTCTATGTGTCACTCTAGACTTGACGCCAGCTTAAGTCTACAGGTAGTAGTGCGCGCATTGTAGGAGCGGATTTCTGTCGTAATTGAAAACGATCGGATAGACGTTTAAAGCACGACAAGTATTTGGACGATTCTGCCCATTTTATTTTTCTCATTTACTTTTCATCGATTTACTCTTTTTCTTTTGTTCTTTTCCTTATATCCCGACTACTTTTTGCCTTTCCGTCCTTATTTCGTTGAAACTCGTCCGCTGAGTTCCCATAAGTTATCGACAAAGAGGCGAGTCAGATGCCTCACGATTTTTCTCCATTTTTCCACACACCCTTCGCTGAATACACACGTGTGCGCGCTTACACGCCTTGACGCAAAATTGTTACCAGCTGGCACCTGCACAAGACAAGTGAAATAATTTGAAACTTCCACGACAAACGACGAGCTTAACGGGCCATCAAGACAATTTGAAAACTTTTATATTCTGAGCGTGGCGGTGCGCAATTAAAGGGAAAGGCAAGAAATCGTGAAAAGTGTCGGAAATAAAAAGTAAACTATACATTCATTAGTCCTGTTGTGAAGCTTTGATAGAGAAATGGTGTTGTCGAGTAAACTCCGCGAAATCGAATAAAGTTCAATCTGAGGTAACAATCTTCTGTTTGAGTTCTAACTGGCTGCCTGATTTAGGTTGATTCGAACTTCCTTCGATTCCGAGACGTGGCTGTCTTCTTCGCAGGATTCTTGAAGGAAGGATAAGTCGTGCGAAGAAAGGAAAAGTCGTGCACCAATGTTTTAAGAATATGAAAGGTTTTTACCTTAACTATATGTAAAAAAGGAAAAATATCTTCTAAGATACTTCTATTGTGAAAATAGTGGAAACTTTTTCTATGCATGTATAAAATCATTGATAAAGCCGAGGGGTTAACTACTACGAAAGTTTTAAATTGTTTAAAATTCCTTTAAATTCGCTGAAATTATAATTTTATTTATAATTCTTGTGAATGATTTCTATTTTTTTTTTTAAATAAATCCCGTTGTATTAAAGTCAACTCCTGAATCCTAATTAATTTACTTAAGTGAAATTTTCCACTAATTAGCTGTATTTTACTGATTACTGGTCCAATCCATAACGGCTATACCGGAAATTTTCGTGAATATCAGAGTTGTAGAGGGGTCTAGCAATTTTGATGAAACTTTGTGAAACTTAAGTGTTGGGTGCGTCAAAATTATGGATGATATGGCTTACCATGATTAAAAAATCGTAGGTAGTTACAGGACTTTGCATTTCGAGACATGCTTTTTGGAAAGCCCCATACATTTCAAACTGCTGATTGAATTTTAATGATTTTTGCAAGTGCGGCGTATAATTTGTAAACCTTTTTAAATCAATTCGATTTAATTTTTCGCGCAGAAGCATATTGCATTCTTCAAGAATATAAATATTTCCATTCCTTATTTTTTTCAACCTCGACAAAAATTGATGAGCACTTCGTAACTGTCAGAAATATTAATGTTTTTAGTGCATTCGCGTGGCAAAGTTAAAAATATAAGTCTTGTATTGTGATTCGTGATTGATTTTAGATTTTGTTTTCGTAAACAAATTTACGATGAAATTCAGAGTTGATGTGATCAAGCGATTTTTGAATATTTATTGTTTAAAATTATAGTTCAATGCAAATAGCGAACAAATGTTGATTCTTCCATTATTCTTTTACATATATTTTTATAAACTTGTTTCCTATGCTCTGTATCTCTTGTATTTTATGCCCAAGAGGGTATACACACGGAAAAAAAATTTCATTAAATTTTATAGAACTAGTCCTATAGTAGAGAATACGACGGGTAGTTTATTAAAAGTTAAAATCTTCTTGGTTTTACATTGCATCGAACTATTCTACAAAATTTAATACAGAGTTCTCTAAAATGCGACAAACGTAGAATAGTTCTATAAAATCTAAAAGTCCAGCTAATATACAGTCTACATCGGAGAAGTCTCGAAACTATAGAGAACAGTTCTATAAAATCATGGCCGATTTTTAGCCTAAAAAAAAATCTTTTTTATTATCATTATTATTATCATTATGCTTTAATATTTGTTCACATATTCAAGTACATAATTATTTACTATTAGACAAACAATTACTACACAAATAATCGCACGCTATTAAAATTATTATTCGCTGTGGGCTCGAACCCCCTACCTACGCATTCGGAGCTCCTGAGAAAACCTCGCAGCTAACATAACTTGTAGTATAAAAAAAAAATCTAAAATATATGCTACAGCTGTGAAGGGCTGTTTGACAAATTTTTGTGATTTGAAAATTCTAGGTTAATGATTTCGGAAATTTGAAATTTCTGGAGTTTTATATTTATAATGTCAGTAATTTCAAGAATATCATATTTCGAAAATTTAGTTTAAAATTTAGGTAATTACAAATTTCGGGATCTTTGACAATTTTTAAATTTTGGAAACTTTAAATTTCGAACAAATTTTTAATCGCAAATTCTTTTTTGGTTATAAATTCTAGTAGGTTCAAGATTAATAAGATGTTATATAGCTATATAGAATAAGTTTATATAAGTTATATGAAATTAAAGGCTTGCATTGCAAATAATTTTAAAAGTTGAATTCCCAATTCTATATTTTTTGAATAGATTAAATAAGATATGACATGGAAAAAGTTGAATGTATTTCAATTTTTAACGTTGTAAATTAAAATCTTAAGTTTCCAATAACCGACACATCTCTAAATGGCAAGTCCACTACCCGGGTGCACCGAAACGTGCACCAAGTCGTTCAAGGCGTCATCTACGAGAACTTTTTTAGAATCTAAATTGTGTCAATAGCCAAACTAACTACCATTAAGAAAATATGAGAGAAAACAAAGTTTTCGTTTTTTTATTTCGGTCTTACGATACATTTAGAAAAAATTTAAAAAAGAAATCGAGTCAAAATTCCTTTTTATTGACGTTTCGGCCTCATCTGTGGGCCTTCATCAGAAAGAAACATCTTAGAGAATAATCGAACTCAATCATAAATATACGTCGAAGCGAATGACAACATTTCAAAATTTTGTAAAGTCAGATCATTCTGAAGTTTCAAAAATCACTATGAAGTTTGTAAAAAAACATCAGCATTTTAATTACAAAATATGAACCTTTTTTAACATATTGGGAAAGTTCCTTGGACTTCATAGTTTCCCAATACTTTTTTTACAAACTTCATAATAATTTTTAAAACTTCAGAATGATATCTGACTTCACAAAATTTTAAAATGTTGTAATTTGCTTCGACGTATATTTATGATTGACTCCGATTATTCTTTAAGATGTTTGTATCGATGAAGGCCCACAGATGGGGCCAAAACGTCAATAAAAAGGAATTTTTACTCGATTTAGTTTTTCAATTTTTTTTAAATGGATCGTAAGACCGAAACAAAAATATGAAAACTTTATTTTCTCTCATATTTTCTTGATATAAAAAAACGATCGAAGGAAGCTTGACTTGATGATTTCTTTAGAAATCTTGAGGTTTATCTACCAAAATAACTACCAATGGTGAGTCGACGGTAGTTAATTTGGTGGTTGAAACAATTCAAATTTCTAAAAAGTTCTCGTAGAATACGTGCTAAACTACCTGGTGCGCGACTCGGTGCACCCGGATCGTCGACTCAACACTTAATTATTTTGGATGTTGACACAATTTGAATTTTAAAGCAGTTCTCGTAGAATACGTGCCAAACGACCTGGTGCACGTTCCGGTGCATCCTGATCGTCGAATCACCATTGGTAGTTATTTTGGCTATTGATACAATTTAGATTCTAAAAAAGTTCTCGTAGATGACGTCTTGAACGACCTGGTGCACGTTCCGGTGCACCCAGGTAGTGGATTTACCATTTAGAGATGTGTCGGTTATTGGCAAACTTAATATTTTAATTTTCAACGCGTGCTAATGTTCTCTAAGACTTGAATTATTTTTTTTCACGCGGGAGCCGTGCGGAAAAGTCGCTGCCTGCGCACAGTAGCGACTGCGCAGCTACACTTTAAAGAACTGAAGTAGTTTATTTAGTAATTGAAGTAGTTCAGAAACACTCAATACTTCGAATCGAATTTCTATGAGATTTTTCAACATTTTTTGAAGAATTTTTCTATACATTTGACTGAATTGAGGTATTTAAACCTTATAATTATGTGATTACAAACTTTCAATACCTCAATTGTGATTTCTACGAAAGTTTTCAGCATTCTTTCATGAATTTCTCTATATATTTTATTAAACTTTTTTAAATCGGAGTTCAATATAAAGTTTACAGAATTCTTGTAGAGTTATTCTAGGTTAGTTCTATATTAAATCCTGAAAGTTATACAGAATATAGAAAATTTGTTCAAGGTTCGCTCTCATCCCCGACTCTTGTAATACTTCAAGAAAGTTTAATGAACTTTTTTTTCCATGCAGGCTAACAAGACTTTATAAGTAATGTTATTTGTTATAAACAAATTTTAATATAAAATACTGAAAATTACAGATTGTTTGTTTTTAAAGTAATATTTTGTCTATAAAGTTACTTGATTTTATCGACAAGGTATAGTTGATCATGAAAATGTGTCATTCACCATTATTTGTTAAGTTTCAAACAAATTATTGAAATAAAAGGACATCATGAATACTATAGAAAAAAAGCTTTTTTATAATTCGCTGCAATTTATGTTTTAAATGCTGTCCATTAACATGAAAATTTGTCATTCAATATAATTTCGTATTATTATAAACAAATTATATAAACAAATATCCAGTATGGATTTATAAATGTAAATAGAAAATGTGTGCATCCTAATTACTGTTAAGTGAGGTTAACAGTAAAACTACTCATACAAATTTGTCATTTCATATTCTATGTTAATTCTATAAACAAACAACTCAACATTCCTGGCATTATAATTAAGGGAAAATTAAGAAGAAAATCGATATTTTTCTGCCTATGGATGTTCACAGCATATATTTTTGTATATAATTTTTTTATATCCATTTGTTATAAAATATAAAAATAATATCCTGATGTACACTAATCATAATGTAACATTGGATGTACATTAAAATTACTATAGCTCAAAATACCATGGGTAAGGATTAATAGATTCTGAGGAGATGCCTTTTGAAATGATCTCAGAAATGGGTCTGCCGAAGTACACAACAATCAAAACTTCAAGATGATGACATAGATCAGCAAGCAGAAAAGATTGACTTTTATGCATTATAGTTTTTCATTTAAAATGCATCAGGTTTTGTCTTCATTTGAACCAAAATATGGGCCTATGTACTACGTATACTATGATTTCGTTCAAGAGTTTCTTGTTTTCTGTTCGTCAGTTGGAACGTTTTGAGTCAACTTGAATTTACATTTCTGTTGTAAACAGGGTCTGGGTTTAATCCCCCTGGATAATTCAGATATTCCCTATAGGAGCTCAATTAGGAACGCGATTGCCCTTTTGCTTCAAGCTCGTGATTCACCCCTGAAGTGACTCGATTGGAACGGACGGAGATATAGCTGAGGGCCTCCTTTGACATCCATTGGGAATCACGACTGTTTGACACTGTACTGGGTATTTAACTAATGATCCAGAACGTGAATTCAAACAGGACTCATGAGATGTGCGGTGCTTTACTGCTTAACGATGCGTTGATTACCAAATAATAGCTAAGATTTTCTTTCTATTTAACTTACTGTACAAAGTGGAGTTTAATATTTTGCTTTTTATTTCCAGATCCAAGAAAGACGGTGGATTTTAGAAACGGCAATGAGTTGAGGACCTGCTATGAAGCTGAGAAGTTTTCCGGCCATCATGGCCGCCATTTTGGTACAGCTGCTTCATCCATCCAGCGCCATAATCACAAAAGGTCAATTTTATTCCTATATTATTGAATAAATATTTAGGAGAATTTAAAAATATATTTGTTTTGTTTTCGATTGATAAAAAATAAAGGCCAAATTCCAATTTCTGCCTACGTAGCTTCTGAGGTTATAATAATGAAATATAATTCATCAGACTACTGTCTACTAAAAAAAATGCCCTTTCCTCCGTTGGTTACAAAATGTTTCCAGAAGCGAAAGTACCTGTTTTAATGTGAGTTATCTTACTTTTCCTTGGGTTATGATTGCGCTTAGGTAATGATTCGGATCACTGAGCTTCCGTTAAATAAGAAGACCAGGGTTCATGTGACTTGTTCCGACTGTAAGTAGATGCGGACCATATTACGTATAATGGACTCCAACCGGTGTTCTGTATCGGATATACCAAGTTCGTAACCTTATCTTCAACGGTCCAAACTTAGAAATGCCTCGCAGGATGTTGAGATTATGCACCGTATCCCGACTCTGATGTTCTGTTTCTGTAGTATTATATAAGTTTTTAGACTCAAGAATTAACTTGCTACTTGTCTCGTCAAAAGAACTTTCAGTGAAGACACGCTTCAACAAAACTTCCGCTCTGACAAGTTTGTTTCTGAATCGAGAAAGAAGGAAACTTTCTAACAATTCCACTGCTGAACTATTATCTTGACTAAAAGAGAATTTCAATGTTCGCAAAGTAAGTGGACCCTGGTCCACGCCGTCAATTTTAATGCTGAAAAAGCCTATGATAGAAATATCATGGGCTTTTTTCCAATTCTATGAAATCAAATGTGATTTCCACTGGGAAAATCGTTGATGTATTCAAATCTTCAATGGCCACTGTTGCAGCTGAGCAACGTTCAATATTTTCGATTTTTCCAATCAATATCCTACTTTAAATGCGTTTTCTAATCTAATTCCTGATAGCATAATTTTCGAATTTAATTGCCGCTTTTTTGTAAAAGTGAGTTACAAGTGTCTAAGGGCCCATAATTACCGATAGCAAAATTTTGAAATTTAATTCACGCTTTTCTATACAAAAAAAAGTTACGAAAGTCTGAGGGACCCACTAGGCACGCAATTCTCGATAGTATAATTTTCAAATTCAGTTAAAGCTTTTTTTAAAGAAAAATCTACAAAAGGCTGAGGGGCCCAGTGGGCCCCCTAATTCCCCATAGCATAATTTTGAAATTTAATTGACGCTCTTTTGCAAAGTAGAAGTTACAAATGTCTAAGGGGCCCACTTGGCCCCTAATTCCCGACAGCATAATTTTGAAATTTAATTGACCTTTTTTTTGTGAAAGGAAAAGTTACAAAAGTCTAAGGGGCCCACTGGGCTCATAATTTCCGATCGCATAATTTCGAAATTTAATTCACGCTTCTTTGTAAAAGAAAAAGTTACGAAAGTCTGAGGGGCCCACTAGGCACGCAATTATCGATAGTATAATTCTTAAATTCAGTTAGAACTTTTTTTAAAGAGAAATTTACAAAAGGCTAAGGGGCCCAGTGGGCCCCCTTATTCCCCATAGCATAATTTTGAAATTTAATTGACGCTTTTTTGTAAGAGTTGAAGTTACAAATGCCTAAGGGGCCCACTTGGCCCCTAAGTCCCGATAGTTCAACTTTGAAATTCAATTGACTTTTTTTTTAAAGAAAAAGTTACAAAAGTCTGAGGGCCCGACTGGCCTCCTAATTCCCCATAGCATAATTTTGAAATTTAATTCACGCTTTGTTGTAAAAGTAAAAGTTACTAATGCCTACGTTTGGACTCTCTGTCTAACTTATATGATAGAAGATTAGGTCTGACTTTAGGATGTATCATCAATTCTGACACGGCCCAAATACTTGTAAGCTATCATTCTAAGGAGATATAGGCATTAGGTATTTCAGGTTGAGTGGGCAAAATCCAAAATGTCTACACGACGAGGGCCAAACAATGAGACCAATTGCATGGCACAATACTTTATTATTTTGCTAGTAACTTGGAAAAACAGAATTTTCCACGATAAACAAAATAGATAATTTTTCAATACAAGAGATTAATTTTCTACCAAAAAATATCAATCTCCTACCCACGAGAACAATTTTCAACTAAAAAAAGGCAAGTTTTCAAGTAACAAAAAAATGAATTTTCATTAAAATGGTTAAATGATCAACTATGGAAATAAATTTTCAACTTAAATTTAAAATTTTTAACTAAAAAGACCAATTTTTAATCAAAAATGGAAAAGTTAAATTTTCAGTCAAAAAATTAATTTTCAAACAAGAAAAAATCGATTTTTCAAGAAAATAGTTGAATTTCCAACAAAAAAAAAAAATTAATTTAAAACCAAAAAGAATCATATTCTACCGAATAAGACGAATTTGTGATAAAATACCTAAATTTTCGACTACAAATAATAAATTTGTAACCAAAAATGGGATAGTTGAATTTTCAGTAAAAAATCATTCTCAACAAAAAAAAGCGAATTTTGAAGAAGACATAGTTAAATTTTTAACCAAAAAAATTTCATGGTCAAATATTGGATTTATAAAATTAATTTTCACGAAAAAAGAATTTTCAACAAAATCGGGTTTTCAACCACTTTCCAACGAGAAGAATAATATTCTACAAAAAAAGATTAATTTTGAACAAAATACATGAATTTTCAACTACATATTTTTGAATTTCGAACTAAAAAGGAAACTTTTTTGACCAAAAAAGGAATTGTTTAATTTTCAGTTCAAAAAATAATTCTGAACCAAAAAAGAAGTTGCAAAAAAATAGTTAAATTTAAAATGAATACATGAATTTTCAAACAAGAAGAATAATTTTTCACCAAAGAGACCAATTTTTAACTAAAAGGAATAAATTTTTTTAATGAAAATTTTTGTAAATATACTTCAGTTTTCAGTTATAAAATTAATTTTTAACAAAAAAAAAAAACTTTCAACAAAATAGTTAAATTTCAACCGAAAAAAAAACAATTTTTGATCGAACCATATGAATTTCCAACCAAATGGTTGATTTTTTCAACTAAAAAACATAAATTTCGAACCCAAAGTGGAATAGTTAAATTGTCTGCACGTTTTCTGCTTGCACGCTGAGGTACAAGCAATAATACTAATGAAATGGATTACAACTTCATTTTTTGTATGACTCGGAAAAAAATTGTTTTTCACTATAAGAACATTTGGATAATATTTTTTGTTTCTAAAAGGCTATTTAATTATATATAATAATATGTTTTGCAATTACTTCTATTATTCAATGACATAATTTTTTGCTAGAAACCACTTTATCATTTAATTAAATAAAACAGATGTGTTCAACTAAAAATGATCAATTATCAATTATTATTTATAAATTATCATCATTTTGATAGTATATTGTAATACAAGAGTGGAAAAGCGATCTTTTGATGAAGGTTGTGATGTAAACTATACAACCTTCATAGATGTCCGCTTTTTCGCAATAGGTCGTATTCTACCTTTTATAAGAAATGAGAAAAAGTTCTATTGGAGACAAGTATGCTGAGTTATTTGCTTTTGTTACGACTCGAACTCATTTTCAAATTTTCACATCTAAACAAATAACTGAGCACGAATAGGAAATGGATGACCATAATTCTCACTCGTTGTCATAGGTAACCAAAGTATACAAAAAGTGACTAGCGTGTTAAAAAAGTATGCGAAAAAGATAAGTAGTGTGTCGAAAGGAAACTATGGTTGATTTACACATGCGCAGTACTTTTTTTCATACCTTACTAAAAAGTGTCACTTTTTGCATATTTTTTAGTACGGAAAGAGGGACTTTTTTTACATGTGTTATAAAAATGATTAATTATTACACTTGCAGTGAACAATCATTTTTTACCAAATCATAAAAAAAATATGTTTTTGCAACACCCACCTCGAAAGTACCTACTCCGTTCCATATAGCTAGATTATACGCGAAGTGACTCATTCCGGATGGCAATGCGGGAATAATATTGGCGCATGCGCAGTTCGATTCTGATGTACTTTCTACATTAGCGGAATGTACGCGCATGCGCACTTTGCAGATAAGCAACTTTCCGCATCGCGACAATTCGGGGGCAACGTAGCAATTAAATTTAATTAGCTCAGTGTTTTAATGATTGAAGTTTTGTTTTCAGGATCACAACATTTTTTTTTCATCAAATTTTTTTTTCAAAATTTTTCTTCACAAAATTCTTTTTTCCAACATTTTTTTTCACAACATTTTTTTTCAAAATTTTTTTTTCACAACATTTTGTTGCAACAACTTTCTCGGAAGGTTGTTGCAGAAAATAGCGTGTGATACATGTGCGCACAGGCAATTGCTAACTCGTGTAATTTCAGCATTCGCCTTCAGCTCTTCACACAAATTTACACTCGTTGGCAATCGCCTATTTTGCGCACTTGTATCACATCTTGACATCTTTCCAGGCGACTTCACAACTTGAAATACCTAATTGTCAAGACTTATTTCTTCAGATGAAAATTGAACTATTCTATTTTTTATTGGAAATTAATCTTTTTTACTTGAAAATTCACCTATTTCGTTTAAAATTTGTCTTTTTCCAGTATGAAATTAACCTTTTTGGTTCAAAATTCCTGTTTTTTCTGAATTATTCTTTTTTGGAGGATAATCAGTCCTCTTAATTGAGATTTAATTTCTTTGGATAAAAATAATTTTTTTTTCTTGAAAATTAATTTTTGTAACGAAAAATTTAAACACTCCATTTTTCGTGGAAAGATTTTTTCTGCTACACATTTAATCTTTTTGGTAGAAAATTTATTTGGTCGGTTGAAAATTGAACTACTTCGTTCAAAATTTATTTTTTCTGATCAAAATTTTATTTCTCTAACGGAATATCAAACTATTCTATTTTTTATTGGAAAATTATCTTTATTAGTTGAAAATTCATCTATTTATTTTAAAAAAGTTGTTGAGTTTCTTGACCAGGGTAGAAATAATGAGTAGATCTTATGTTTTTCGTTCTACTGGTCGTTTATTATTTTACAAGAAGCGTGTAAAAGCTTTTCTTCCTTCGATGAAGGACCTCTTCAGTACAATTATCTGATGTCAGTAATAAAACCCATCATCCAGGCTATCAAGAAAAACATTTGTTAAAAAATAATAAATATAGAATCTTCCGAAGGAGTTACAATATTCAAAAAACATAACCTTACCTAATGAACGGCGTTAAAATCTACTACCATTCAATTTTTCGACGAAATTTTTTTTATAGAAATGTAATCTTTTTAGTGCAAAATTTCTTTGTTTGGTTGAAAATTGAACTATTTGTTTTAATTTTTATTCTAATGGGTAAAAAACTTTTCTTTAACGGCAACTTAAACTATTCTTTTTTAAATTGAAAATTGATCTTTTTTAGTTGGGAAGTTCATCTATTTTCTCAAAAAATCGTCTCTTTTTAGTAAAAAAAAAAAAATTCTTCCCTTGAAAATTGAAGCATTGGGTCCAAAACTCCATAAAAATTTAAATATTAGGTTAAAAATGCATGTATTTTGTTACAGTTATTCTTTTTTTATTAAAAAATTAATCTTTTCAATTGAAATTTCATTTCTTCGGTTAAAAATTAGTTTTTTTTTCTTGAAAATTAGTTTTTCTAACTAAAAATTTAATCATTCCATTTTTTTCGATTTTTTTATAGGGGCATTATATATTTTTCGTTGTCATTCTATCTTTTTTGGTAGAAAATTCATCTTCTGTGTTGAAAATTAAACTATTTGGTTGAACATTGATTTTATTGATTACATATACATCATTTTAGTTAAAACTTCATTTCTATAGTTAAAAACTTAACAAATTTTGTTGAATATTCGTTTTTTTTCTCTTGTTAAAAACGAATTTTTTTTCTAAAAATGTTGCTATTTCATTTTTGCTAGAAAATTGATCATTTTTAGTTGGAAATTCACTTATTTTGATAAAAACTCTAATTTTTTAGTCGAAAATTTGATTATTCTGGTAGAAAATACATATTTTTGGGTTGCAAATTTAACTTTCTCTGTAATCCGTTTTGATAATTTGAAAAATCAACATTTTGGATAATATGCATACAAATGTGAAATTCTTTGTCACTGCCCTTCAACTGAAAGTCAACTTTTAATTATGTGTGTAAATTTGGCAACATTCATTCCTTCGAGTTTTTCATATTAACCAATCGGCATTGATTTCTAATGGAACCTAATGACCAAGAAACAGGAAAACCTAATGTAAAATATCCAACTGCAAAGCCGTGTCCAAATTGGCGAACACTGGCAAAGTAGATACTAGATTAAGAAGTAAATACTTACGCTGTCAGATAAAAAAGGAAACGATGTTCTTTAAGTTTCTATTTGTCTCTCTTTATCTTAAGGTGCAAACATTTACTTGCTTACTTAGCTCATTCGAACAAGGGGTGGGATCCAGACGTCTCAATGTAATTGGATATCTCTTTCTATCGTATGAGAGAAACGATTATTTATGAGATGCGATCGGACCTTTATCTTTACCTTTTACGATATAAGGGGAGACTTGATTGTATTGAGGCATCAGAATCCCACCCAAGTACTAAGGATTATAAAAAAAAATACTTTCATAGAAAATGAAGGGAATTTCTTCCAACTTTCAGGCTTTATTGTACATGTAGACGGTCATGTCTTGTTCTTTACATATTGGCTTTACTTTAAATGTCGATGGCCATGACGAACCTCAGATTGGCAAGTTGCATGATGGAGTAATAATTTTATTCTATGTAACTAATATGCACTGTTAAAGTAGAAAAAATTGAAAATTACCCGTGTGGAAAAATTGTCATGGCGTTAGCTGGGCCCAAAATAGGAAAAACTTGGCCCCAAATTGGGGATTTAGACAGGACCAAACCACAAATGAAACGCCCAACCCGGATCAGCACAACTACGTTCATGGGAGTAAATATGAGACTGAAAATTCTCATTTTAAGACCAATGAAATTTGAGCTGCAACAAATTTAACACCAGCATTTTTCTGTGCTCTCCTAATTCTCTTCCTGAGTCAGTATTGCTTCGCATCCACAAGATGTTCTCTGGAAATATACTTTGCGATTGCCTCGGATTGGGACGGAAGCACAATACTTTTTAATGCGAGAGTTCGCATATAACATCTATATCTTGAATACGTCTGAATGCGAAGTGAGAGATTTCGCGTTCAATGCGTTTTATGCGAGAGTTCTCATATGTTTCAATGCTCTAGAATGAGATTGAGTGCGAAATAGAATTTGTCTCAATGTAATTAAATGCGTTTGAATGCGAAGCAGAAAATATGCAATAAGTATTGAATCACATTCACGAGATGGTTTCTGGAAACCTGCTTTTCGGAAACCTCGCATTCAAAATAGCATTCGATGTAGCTGGCGCATCTCCGCGACAGCTCTGTACTTAAACTATCAATTCTGACGATAAACGTGTTCACCCTTATATCGTTTTTCCCACTATACGATGTGTCATTAGTACATCCATGTGGTCGAAGTTTTCGTTTTCATACCTTTGATTTTCGTTCCTATACTCATCACAATAACTTAACTCGATTCCCTGAGATTTGTAAAAATCGAAGCGTTCTCGCAGACTCTCAATATTCATTTGCAAACCTTCATATGTTTTGCCGGCATCACGAAACTTCGATTCAACGCTTTGCAAAACTTTATTGACTTTGTAGAAGCGCTGTAGGACATCTTTCCGGAAACTTCTCATGATGCCGATTTCGAGTTGAAAAAATTGCTGATACACTCCGTCAGCCTCAGCTCTCACGCTTAATTTGTGAGTCGGATTCTCGGCAATGTCTAGAATTTCTTTCGCAAACAGTGAAAAGGAAAAAAGAGCGCCTGTCAGACATCTGCTCTAGCTGACCACTGAGTGTCTGATAATTCTTTAGGAAGCGGGTTCTTGCCGCACGCTTCCACTATTTCTTTAACTCTTGCCTAGCTCCCCGTTGAAGCACTAAATAAGGTATATCATTTTTGAACAAACATGAACAATTTAGTGGATTCAAGACTACGGCACATTCACCTACAAGATTGAGCGAATGATCAGAGCATAGACCATATACAGCTAATGGATTAGGCTGCTGTATTTTCCCTTACAAGCCAGCATACTGCCCTGACATGTTTCCTGCGTTGCCGTATGATTGACTTCGATAGTCACTATCATCGATCTCAAAACATTTCAGGGTACTTGATACAACGTTTTTCATTTCATCCGCACAAAATGACTCGCTGAAGGAATGAATTTCTAAAATCTCCCGACAGTATCCCCATTCTTAAGAACATATCTCACGATAAAAGTAAGCTGGTCAATATGCGATACATAAGGAGTATAATCCACGCTGCTTCCATAATATTCACACAACCTTATTTCAGAGACGATTTTTTTCGAGAGCATAAGAATAAATCGATGGGATAAGTTCATTACTGATTTTATTTGAAAGATATTAGGACACACTGCCGCTGCCTTTTGAACAAGAATCTATCACAGCTCTATCAAACCTTAATAATTATTCCCGTTGTGCTCTGACTTGATTGATGCTGATTCCTCTGAATGGCAGACCACTAGTTTCCAGAAATTTGATAATGCTCAGTACCCGTCTTATAGAACTTCATGCCAGTAATCAAATTCTTCAGCGCACTGTTTCTATAAGTCATTATCTACACCACCATTTTTGTAGTTTGAATTCGCCATTTTTTTGGTAATTGGGTACGTTGAAAAATGAAATTGTACGTGCGGATAATGAAATATTTTTTCTCTGATCAAGGACATGCTCAAGACAACAGTTGAAGAGTGACTGATTCCTTTTTGAAATAAAAAATCCCCAAAAGAAAAGAATACGAAAAGTATGAACGAATGAAAAAAGAGAAAATTAAAGGTAGTAAGTTCCATGGAAGAAGGTAATTAAGGGCGGTACTGCAGGGAAAAGTCCTGTTTATAGGGACATAGTTTGCACAGAGATTAGAACGACCTTACATTGGGAATTCCGTGAAGCCGATTTATGATCGTATATCTTGGGATTACCAATCTGAAGTGGCATGCAATTTCTGAGGAACCTTTTACCTGAAAAATGATTGATTTAAAATGGCGGAACTCAAATAAAAAAAATGTTATCAATTGTACAAAAATGGTTACACCATGAATCGGAAAAATGGTAGAAACTTTACCCCAAAAACCTAAATGTAACCATTTTTGTGAACTTCCTAACATTTTTTCATTTTGCAGTTCGTTATACTGATCCTCCGTTTTCCATTTTGAAAGTATAATATCAGATTTGGATTCATTGACCTCGAAATCCTAAATACAGTACACCCTCCAAATAAGATCCCGCTCGGGCTTGTAGGGGAATACAATTCCGAGAAATTAGTTACCCCCACCAGCGGTTCGAAATCACCACGAAAAATTCTGGGCTCAACCTCCGAATAGGAACGCTTGCACTCGATGAATTTCATGGGGAAAGTGTGGCAACCTAACATAGATTGCATAGTTCTTATTCAGTTTGTCAATGTTGAATTCGTGTAAGTAAGTATTATTTTTGATATTTCTAATATATTATTCTAGATAAGTGCAATATTTATTGTATTATGAGTAAATTAAAATGCTTATTTGAGGAAAAATACTCAATTTGCAATTTTTAAGAGGTACTTAGCAGCATTTGACAAAATTTTATGTGATACTATTTTTTTAGTCTTGAATTGGAAAATATTATTTTTTAACAAGGAATGCTGGATATGTTACTTTGCGTTACCTTTTTTGAGATAATTAAACATTTTTATTAATATTAATAAGTATTAACAATAGATTCATGAAATTGATTACAATCAATTGAGATTTTCATGACAATACTATTATTCAAAGCGTAAATTAAGATAAAAACGCGATTTCCATGTGCGGTCTTATTTGGAAGTTCGCCCCCGATTCTATGATGCGCGAAGTAGTAGGGGAAACTTTCGAACGAAGATTAGGAGAAGCGATCTTATTCGGAGAGGGTTTATTTAGTGGTTGCACTGCATGAACATTTATTACTTTCTTTACATTTTTTAAATTTTTTGTCAAAAAATTATTGCCTTTACGTGGATTTTTCAGGCCGAAAGTTTAAAAAAACTTTTCTCTATAATTTCCCCTTATTCTGCATTTAAGTTGCTTTAACCGAGTCAGCGTTTAGAATAATGCAGAATACGTCTAAAATGATGAATTACTTGATGCTATATCACGAGGCCCTTGACCCGATACAAAATCTTCACCTAATGAAGCAATAGTAAACAGTATCATTTTGAAATTGTACTGCTAATACAATCGAAATTCCCTATTTTTTTTAAGTTGGTCAATATTCACCCGTGCCCCCCGGCTCTTTAAAATAACACAAGGTTTTAAATGGGAAAAGCTCGGTTCTAGAGAAAACGGAAAAAAGTATTTGGTATCAACTTTTTATAAATTAAAGCTAAGTCACTCTCTCAGAACTGTTTAAGAAATAACTGCCACCTAATAACTTTTGATTTTGACACGCTCTCCTAACTTGCTTGTTTTTTTCCAAAAAAATTCCCCAAAATATGAAAAATAGCAGTTTTCTGTCAAATTCATACTAAAGGTGGTATTTTTTTAAATAAATGTTTAACATTATTCATTTATATTCATCACGTTAAAAGTTCACACGTGATTTAAAACTATTTTTCTATGGCCTGAACGACTATTATTTGTTTGAACAATTTATTTTCGCCTGTAAGTCGTTAAAACTTATCATTTTTTTCAGTTAAATGATACAGTTGATGATACCAAGGGTAATATTCCTTTCTTGCCATATTCAGTGATTACTTAAACAATTTTTATTTATTTAAACGTTAATGAATGTTGAAAGTAATATTTTTTCGTTTGGGATACTTGGCAATTGGTCACACAATTTTTATTTGCTTAAACAATTTTTCCATCGGTAAATCGGGAAATTTTATTGTTTTCTAGAATTAATTTCACAGATAATGAATGTTAAGTGTGACATTTTTTGTGAAAGACAGCTTGCAACAATTCACACAATTAATAGCACTTGCTCTTCTTCATAGGAAAGATGGAGAATCTGAAATAAGAAAATACTTCAATACACTCCAGGTCCCATAAAGGCCGGTTTGGTTTTGTAATTCCTAGAACTGCTGGCCCACGCAGTTTCTCAGCGTGCAGGGCGAGAGACGGTGGCGGCTCGCGCCTCAGAAGGGCCGAAGTGCGCGAGTACTCGGTCTAGTAAATTGTGCAATATTGTGCATTCCGATTGGAAACTGTTCCGGCGGCCCTGACTGCTTACATTTCGAGGGTACCGATTTAGTAACAAGGCCAGTGCGAGGCAACCCCTGAAACTGCTATCATATGGGACTTGGAGTGTGATTGGAAAACTGTCTTTCACAATGAATATCAATCTCAATATTCGTGAACTACATTATTTAATTTGAGAAAATAGTAACTTTTCAAGATTTCCAAGGAAATCAACTATTTAAACAAATAAAAATTGTTTAAATAATTGCCAAATTTTTTTTTTTACATACCATTAAGCCGTTTCCCTTTCGGCGAGCCTCTAGGGGTAAGCGTGACACTACCCGATTCGGGTAGTGTTTCTAGGTGGATAGTTTCTTGTAGTAAATAACTACAAGTGTGGGCTCACCACACCCACGACCGCCAACAGTAACGCAGTAGTATTATTCTCGAACGGTCACCCATCCAAGTACTAACCGCGCCCAACACTGCTTAACTTCAGTGATCTAACGGGAACTGGTGTTTCCAGCGTGGTATGGCCGTAATAATCGTTTATAATATAATTAATTGTTTATAATAATAATTCATGTTGGAAAAGTTCGAAAAATACCTTCTCTAGCATTTTATATAGAACCGGATGGCCCTTATGTGGTCCTAATTAATTGATAAATGATTTGGAAAGTTTGATGGATGTGCGTGATAATGTAGAATTGTCATGATTTCAAAACAATTTTTTCCGCTCGGATGATAAATATGATATTCATAAATTTCATGTCTTAAATTATCCTAATTTTTCGCTGTAAGTAGGAACGTACTTTCTGTTCAGCCTTTCACACTCCCTTTATCAAATCGTGGCTACACCACTGACTGGAACCTTCGCGCGACCTTCCCATTGTTAGAGGTCTATAGCCAGTTGAGAAAAATTGAAAATGGTTAAAATAATAATAAATTCAATTTAAATATGCTGTATTTGCTTCATCAGATAATTATGAGAAGATTACAAAAGATATTTAAAAATAGGTGGAAAATTAATTTTGTTTGTTTGTTGAAAATTCGTTTCTTTTTTTGCTGAAACTTCGTTTCTTTTTTGCTGAAAAATAATTTGTTTGAGCGAAAATTCAAGTATTTCAGCTAAGAATTCACCATTTCAGTTGAAAATTCATCTCGTTTGTTGAAACTTTAATTATTTTCTTAAAGAACTTATTTTTATTTTTTGAAAATTGATTTTTTCATTCGCAAACATAATCAATTCGTTTCTGAATAAACATTGATTTTTTCTAATATAAAATTCAAATATTTGTTTAAAAGTTGAACAAATATGCTAGAAATTTATTTTTTTCGTTGAAGCCATACTAACAGATTTTTTTATGTCTGTTTCCAATTTTCTCGCCATTATCTAAAGAAGCTCAAGTAGCCTATTAACCCGATCAAGTTATCGCTTTTTTTGGCACCTTCTCAGGTTATCGTGGGTCGTTTCAGACCCAAGGCATGTTAAAACGCTCAATCTGGTAAAATTCCTGTACAATTTCGAACACTTCTCCTTGAAGGGCACACCATAAAGATTGCAATAAAATTTGAACAAATATTTCATTTTTAGTGATAAACACACCCACTTTTTCAAAAATGCAGACATTTACTGAAAAATTCATAACTTTTTTTCGAAAAAGGAAATTTGAATTTTTAAAAAATAACTCGTTACATTTCGGGGTCTGCATGAAAACGTTCCTTATGGTCAGTATAAAGTTACGTATAAAGACAAATAATCGGATAAATTCCCCGCATTTTAGGCCCAAAATGAACCTCCTAAGTTGAAAAATGAGTCACTGGGGCATTTTTGAAGCTGGAACTTCAAAAAACCGTTTTTTGTGAAGAACGCATCTAAACTAGGCGAGTGCCATAAGCACACAACTTAGAAAAACGCGAATATCTTCTAAACTAGAACCAGCCATGAGGACCCTTTTCATGCGGACGTCCACATATTTCGAAGTATACGCATTTCATTTTTATAGAAAATTAAACATATTAATGAAGAAAAAAAAAAGTTCACGCCTTAAATGCCATCATCTTACAATTACTCGTTGACTCGTTCCGTACGTGGACGAAGAATTCTTGAGAATTCAGTGGATGTACCCTGCGCCATGCTATAAGAGATGCAAAATCAATATATGACTCAAAAAAAGAAGAATCTTTCGACAATACTCATAAACTTCATAAAAAGTCAACACTTACCTTAACGCTCAAAACGAGTTTGCGCCGAAGTTAAAGTTATCGTGGGGCGTTTCAGACCCAACGCGAACTTGATTTGCTCACTGCGAAGGCCAGGCCGTCGCTGGGGAAACGCGATTCAGCACAAAGGGTCCTCTAATCTTGAAGTTTTTTTAGGGGGGGATAGGTATTATTGGGGTACACGGATTGTGAGTAATGAGGCAAAAGAAAAATGCCTTGGGTCTGAAACGACCCACGATAACCGAATCGGGTTAAAATTCAGTTTAATTATATGTATTTTAACAATTCTAATTTTTCTCAATCGGCTCTAATTCTCTAACAATGGGATGGTCGCGCGAAGCAAGCAATCGCCCGCAACACATACAGTCAAGTGGGGGGGCCCCCCCCCCCCCGGGCCCGGTATTGTAAAAAAATTGTAGGTTGGTGACCCCGCCGCTCCATAGTGGGCCAGGAGGCATGCAAAAACGGTCATAATTTAATTATTCATGAGACACTCATGAAACTTGGTATACAAAGGTTTTCGAATCTGATATGAAAAATTAGAAAATTAAAACAACGGATCCAATATGGCGGCCAACAACTATGAATTTTCACCAGCTGATTCGTATTAAACTTTGTATACAAAAATTGTTCAGGCAATTGATTACAAATCTGAAATGGAAGATTAACAAAGCAAAATGGTGGATCCAAGATGGGGTCCAATCACTATGAATTTTCATCGGATTCATTCGAAACTTGGTATTCAAAGGTTTTCAAAGTCACTGATTACAAATATGATATGAAAAATCGAAATTGCAGAATGGTGGATCCGGAATGGGGGCCAAAATCCATGAATTTTCACCCGAGTTCGCCGGATTTGGGGTGCTTTTTTAAGGTAAGTCTTCTTGTCTCTCACATGCCATATTCGGGTTGCTTTATGAATGTGAGTCCCCTTGCCTCTTACGAAACGTGGGTCTTCAACCGCTTATACTCAACCATTTTGAATTTTCGATTTTTCATATCATATTCGTAATCAGTGATCTCGAAAACATTCGAATACCAAGTTTCAAGTTAAGCACATGCAAATTCATAGTTATTGGCCAACATCTTAGATCTTCCATTTTGTTCTCTTCATTTTCTATTTCAAAGTTGTAATCAATGATTTAAAAAATTGTTGTATACAGAGTTTAATACGAATTAGGTATGACTTCATAGTTATCGGGCGCCATATTGGATCCGCCATTTTTAAATATTATTTTTCATATGAGATTCGTAATTAGTACCTTGAAAACCTTTGTATACCAAGTTTCATGAATGTCTGATGAAAACTTGAATTATGGCCGTTTTTGCATGCCTCCTAGAAAAATGGTTACTTACCAATAACTGCAGTCGTGACTGCGGAAAAATAGCCAGCAATGCATTCACTTCACCATATGGGTACACTCTCAACATTCTGTTGCTAGTATCAGGCAGAAAACACAGTTTGTTTTCAATAAAAAAATAATAACAAGAATATTTTCCGGTAAAAGCGCCCATATTCCTTTAGATTATGTAGTAGAATATTACCTCAAACAATTCATCCTTTTACAGACGTATTTTGTATAATTCTAAACACCGACTCGTTTAAAGCACCTCAATTACTCCTAGCCTCATTCAAGGAACATCTATTTTGGTAAATTCTTTCGGGAGATATTGGGTTCTAAAACCCAATTTTACAAAACAGGCCAGTGGATAGATAAATAGTAAAGGATGCGCAGGTGGAATAAATCAATTGAAAGGTTTAGCTTTTGATGTCACGTAAGCCTTGGATAATTTATAATATTGTAATTGAAATATAAACAGTGCTCTAAGATTTACAGTTTATTTCATCTCAATTCTGTATTTGTTCAGTATTAAGTAAAATTATAATTATATACTTAATGTATATCTAGTAACTCGTAATGTACTTAGAGAATATTGTATGTAACGCAAGTATCGTTTTCTTGGCGTGGTTTTTAAACAGTAGTGGGCGAGGTAGTGGGGTACATTATCGCCCTAGGTCGAGAAAGTGCACTTTGACTGTCGATGCGTGTGCGCGGACATGCACGTACGTTACTGCAATCCACGCTCACTGTTCTGCGCGGTAGCTGTCCCTTTAAAGCAACTTCAAATTTGAGACGTAATTTCGTGAGAACCCTACACTGTTAAAAATGTTTGGAATTCTCCAACACTTCTACAATACAAGCGTAAGGCAAAAACGCAAACACGGTATTTGAATGCCGAAATTGCAATACATGTATTGTAGCGTTTATAAGTCGAAAATTGTGCGCATGCGCCTTATCCGACCCATGTATAGCTGCATGATCCGTTCCATTTGAAAACTACAATATTATGTATTGCAGCGTTACCCTACATTTCGGAAATAAACTTCCAATACATTTAGTGGAAGTTTTATGCGGGAATTTTTAACAGTGTAGGAAACTATACTCTTGTTACATAAAGTATCGTGTGCAACAAGGCACAAGGCTTGCTGCCTTGGTGCACAATATACTATTATATGTTAATTATGGAGTCACAAAGCACTGAAAGAATTTGTATTTCGCAATGGAGCAATTTCTTCAATTAAAAATTTTAAATTTCATATTTGCATTAATATGATTTCCATATGCATAAAAAATTGTTTTCGAGTATGACGTAAGAATTGCGACATTCATATTTCTATATTTATTTGCTTATGAAATTACCAAGTGGCCGTTCAAGTATTACGTAATATCTGTGAAAAGACCTGGGGAGGATGGTCTTAATCTGAGTATTAGAATTTTGGACAATTTTTTATGATACAACGGAACAATTTCAATATGAAAATAAAGTGGAATGTTGAATGAAAGTTGTATGTTTTTGAAATTATTTTGATAAAGATATGTGGATGGTTATGATCAACACTGAGTTTATTTAAATACTTTTCTCAGAGATAGAAAATCACATTGTTGAAATGGTTAGTATTCCCGCTGTATTTGACTACGTTAAAGTTAAACACCTTTAAAATAGAAGAAACTTTACGGGCAAGGGGGATGGCTTAATATTGTCGGAAAAAAGTATAACCTAATTTTTAAATGGCTGCATATTTATTTGATTTGTCTACGTTTTTACATAACCTCCTTCTTAAAAATTACTTATAATAACACAGAAAGTTAATCATTAATAATAACACAGGAAGTTAATTTTAATGTTTTCATTGTGAACCAAATCCTTTATGTATAAAAAATGTAAGCAAAAGCATATAGTTCATGATGGATTTTACGATTAATTTTATTGGTTGAAAATAAAACCAAAATGCGAAATTTCATACAAACAAATTAAACAGAATCTATCACAATATTGGTTTATTGTAACATGTGTTGAAAAATTGTTATAAAGTATTAACAGTCTTAATTTACACTTCAATATGTATGTTAATGTATGTAAATACATGCAAATGTATGCAAATGTAAATCTTGGAACAAGGTTTGTATCTGAATCACAATACTAGAAATTAACCAAGGCTTAACTGACTAGTAAAAGACCATTCCTCCAATTTTTAAGAAGATTTGAATTTATTTAGAATACTTGAATAAAATAATATGTTAATGAAAAAGTATTTAATGTATGATAAGTTATTGATATGACTTCATAGTTATCAACAAAAAATATACATTTCAAATATTGGCGACTGTATTTTGCCAACACTTGGGTCATCATTGGCAGGCTGTGTCTTGGCACAGGCCTATACGCGTGTTTGCAGAATCGAAAATTTTCCGCATCAAGAAGGATCAAGAATAACTGACCCACATGTGAAAATATTTCTTATACTAGACACAATAATTCATAAATTTGTTCCACAAAAACCGTATTTTGTAGTCGCTGAATCAAAATCTTGTGTCCGCTTACCCGTATTCCGATCACCCTTGGAAAAATGTGCTCTACTCATCTACTGATCAAACCATTTCGGTACTATCCTGCTACATCGAATGACAGATTTTCCCGAATCTGCTTGTCTGTGTGTGTGACTGCATATGGATTTTCAGAATTTTAGCACGATAACTCTCGAAAGAATTGACAGCTTGGATTGGTATTGGGTATACTGTACCTCAAGCTCGTTAGCCAGCCATTTTAGATAAAAATTCAAAAAGTTGAAGCATTTTGAAAATTGTTAAGACTACTTTTTTAAGATTTAATAATTCTATGTACGGTTATTCGTAGTACTCAAAAAGACAAACAATTTATCCTCATGACTTTTTACGATACATAAAAATTACCAGGGTCATAGCATTTACGAAATTAAAGAAAAAACGAACAGAAAATTGCTTTCCAAACAACGCACGATATGAAAAAAGGTCATGAAAAGAGGAACGTGGCTTTTTGAACACTCTACAAGAATGTTATAACAACTCGCACAAAGAAATAATGAAATATCCAAAATTTTATTTTGCCGTCAAACTATGCAAGATACAAAAATACTAAGGTTCGGCTTTTACTTCTAAACATTCTTGCGATCAGAACCCTGATATATTCAGATATATATGTGTAGTAAATACCTGGTTCCGAGCGATCGTAAACTCATTTCTGAAAAAATTCGGAGAATTTATAAAGAATATTTAGGTCTGGATGTTATACCTAGAAGTGAGAAATGTGTTCCACGCAAAATATGCTATAGTTGCCAATACAGGTATAATGTTGAGTCTTTGGTATATTAGACGAGATAGTAAACCCCTGAAATGCATGGAACCTACTTTGTGGAACAAACCACTCACTGAAAATTATTGCTATTTCTGTAAAAATAACTGGTCAGGGCTTACTAGGAAGAGTAAAAAGCATTTCTCATGTCAATGTTGCAACATTAACGAGACTCATTAAATTGTTCGAGATTGATGATGAGAGAAATTATGATGACATTATCGGAAGTTCCTTCTTGATCAACGATAGCATAGAAGATGAAATACCACGTTCAATCTGTTCAATAGATGATTTGGAGATCACGAATGGTTTAGAAGTGGAAGAAATAAGCTCTCGTAATGACGATTTTATCTTATACAATGAAAGTAAGAGAGTTTCAAAAATTTTTACGCAAGAAGAATTGAACGATCTTGTAAGAGACTCAGGGTTATCCAAGGACGGTGCAGAATACCTTGCATCAGTAGGGTGGTCCAAAAATTCGATTCTTGGTGACAACCCCCCCCCCCCCCTATTTCGTTCGTTTTCCTGAAAAAGGAATTCCGTAATTTGTTTTCAGTGTTAAATCCTGCCCGGGCTTTTGAAATTAACATGGGGTTTTAGAAGGAAAAAGCTCGATTTAAAAAAAAAAATGGAAAAAAGATGTACTTTTCATCAATTTTTTGTGAATTAACGTGTTGTCCCCTCTCAAGAAGTATTTAAGGAATAATTTCCACGCAATAGCTTCCAATTTTGACACAACCAAGCTTGTTTAACTGTGCCCAGAAAATACTCGGAAAACAGCAAAATAGCAGTTTTCTATCAAATTCATGAGAAAGATGGTATTTTTAAAAAACATTTCAACATGAATTATTTTCAATCGATAAGTGACGAGTTTTAAAGTATATTTTAAATAATTTCAAATTATTTAAATCGTACAAAGTTGATGAATGTATGGAGACTCTAGAGTAGTAGTTCTTGTTTAACTTATTTGGTAACTATTTAAACCATTTTTTATTTGTGTAAACAATTTTTTCTTCCTCAAATCGTAAAAAGTTATTATTTTCTGGCAATAATAACACAATTAAAAAGTGTTTAAAGCAATATATTTTTGAAGGATGTTTGGTAATTATTTAAACAATTTTGATTTGTTTAAACTTTTTCCCCTTGTGTAGCGGGAAAAATTATTACTTTCTGGAATTAATAACACAATTAAAGGAATTCAAGAGTGATATTCCTTCCCATAGGATATTAAGCAATTTTTAAAATAATTTTCATTTCTTTACAAAATTTTTATTCGTTCAAACAATTTTTTCTCTGTAAATCGTGGAAATTTATTCTTTTCATCAATTAATGACACAATTAACGAAATTTAAGAATAATATTTTTTTTCTCAAGATATTTTGAAATTATTTGAAAGACTAATAATTATTAATAATCATTGATATAAGACATTTCGTCAGTCTGTTATGAATAGTTATTTTTCCAGATCGCAAGAAAATATAACTTTCAACATGCGTTAATTGTGTCAATAATTGCAGAAAAGAATACAGTTTCATGATTAATAGAGAAAAACATTTGTTTAAGCAAATTAAAATTTTCAAACAAATTAAAATTGTTTAAAAAATGGCTGAATATCCTTTAGAAAAAATATTACTCTTAACAACCGTTAATTGTGTCAATGATTGCATAAAATAATAACTTTTTACGATTTTTTAAGGAAAACATTTTTTCAACAAATGAAAATTGTTCAAATAATTACCAAATATGTTAAACAAGAACTACTACTCTTGACATTCATCAACTTTGTATAATTTATCCCTAGAGATAATAACTTTTCACGATTTACAGGGGGAAAATTTGTTTGAACAAATAATAATTGTTTCAACAATTAAAAATTATTTAAATATACTTCCAAACTCGTCACTTATCGATTAAAAATAATTCATTTTGAAGAAATTTCTAACAATACCGTCTTTAGCACGAATTTCATAGAAATTTTGAACATCATACTAGGATAGCAATCAGGCTCACTATAAACATAAAACATGGCCAAATGGAACACGATTTCAACCAGATGCTAACAACATCACCGCTGAATTCTCTGATTGACTAACATGGTCTAATGAAATAGTTTGTCAAATGCCTCATCGCAGAGAAACAAAAGTTGAAATGTTTTACAGGTAAATGTTGGAACTGTAAAAAATTAAACGTAATTCAGTGAAAGTTCCACCGAAGTTAGAAGAGTAATTCTGACGTCATGTATTGCGCCAAGCTGGGTTGAAGTGAGAAAATTTAGATAGAACATTGAATCGGTAAGAGAAAACACAAATAAAACATTGTGCTTCCCTATAAATCTCCTCTGAAATAGCTTAGACTATTTCAAACAAACTAGAACTTATTTTATACCACTCTCGCTACTTTTCGAATGATAAGCGAAAGATTATCGAGGCACGCTTAACAATGTGAAATTATCTTCGATTCGTCTAAAGTTCAACCGGCGAGGTTAATTTTTCTTGCAGTGAACCTTTCACCTGAAATCGAAGTAAACTTCATCTTTCATTTTTTATGTGAAGGAAGAAGAAACCTGCTTCAAGTATGTAAGAGAGACATTTCCAAAATTATCGGATGCAAAATTGGAAGGAGGCATTTCTGAAGATCCAGAAATTCGGAAATACTTAATGATGAGAATGTCATTACGTCAATGAATCTAAAACAGAAGGCAGCATTGATTAGTTTCCAGCGAGTTGTGAAAATTATCCTGGGAAATCACAAAAGTAGGGTTAAAAAATAGTAGCTGATATGATGAAAAACTTTGGTAAAATGGGGTGCTTGATGAATCTGAAGCTGCACTTCCTCTCTTCCCATCTCGATTATTTCGCAATGAATTTAGAAGATTACAGTGAGGAACAAGAAGAACGATTCCATCACGATATAAAAGAAATGGAACGACGATATCAAAGAAGATGGGATACAAATATGATGGCTGACTTTTGTTGGACGTTGAAAAGAGAACATGTTGGAAAGGGTAGAAGACGTAAGAAAAAGCCTCTCATAGATATTTTGAAAATAAAAGAGCACGATACCACAAAAGAAATGAATGAAGGTTTAGGGATCGCTCAAATACTACGTGATGCGTTTTTCTATTGTTTATATAATAGCATCCTTTTCAACTTCACGGAAATCGTATTCTCATCTTTCTTAAAAAAAAGTGTAACGTAGTTATTCGTGAGGCTAGGATAGAACAATGACCTAATGAAGTATAAAAAGCACTGTATTCGGATTTAGCGACCTCAAAAATAAAAGTGCACTCTTTTTCCAAAGGTTTCAGTCATCACGAGTCATGCTTTAACCACAAAATGTGTTATTTGGGTATTTTTAAGCTGTTCTAACGGTTAGGAACCAGCAGTAACCTAATGAGGCTGAACAGGCATCAGATTTGGGTTCACTTACCCCAAAAATATGAAGATCCACTTTTTCCTGAAGGCTTTATTCATCAAATCAATTTTTAGTTGTATTTTGAGGTTAGGGTCGGACTGATACCTGATGGGGTCAAACGGCCCCCAGAGTCAGATTCAGCCACCCCAAAAACATATAGGTATGGTGGTATGGTGGTAACTGAAACAGTTTCAAAAATAATTTTGAAACCTCAAGCCATCAATGGATAATAGTTTCCGGTATTGCTTCTGAGCATGACAGAATACTCAGTCCTCTATAATTATAATTTATCATTATTATATACTTACAATTAAAATAAATGTATTGAGTAAATAATAGTTGAAATTATTATTATTTTACGAAAATCATGAAAGCCTACATTTTTGACATTTCTTTCTATGTTTGATGTTCCATGAGATTGGTTAACGGTGTTTCTCCAAATCACGGCAGAGTACGATTGGTACATTTAATATGACTTGTGATGACAGAAAAGTCCCTTTCTATATACCTTAGTCCTAAAAGTGATATACTTCCCGAGTGCCTCCTTAACACAAATAACACTTCGGGACTTTTTAATAAACAACACTATATTTTTAGTTTATTATTTAAAAAAAACTTTAATTCAAAAACGCCACGATTCAAAATAAATAAACAAACACACACAATCTTTAACTTGAAACAACTGCGAGATAGTCGCAGAGCTGCCGACATTGACAGCAACATTTTTCGCAACATAGATTTTAGCAGATAGCACTAATCTTGGGGATGCTTCAAAGAAAAGGAAATATTCTTTATGAGCAATAGAATATAATACCCTTTCAGATTTATTATTGAAAAATAGAAACAATTGAGGTGTCATTTGCGAATGAAACAATAACTGATTTACAAGTAACGTGCTGTAAGAGATTATAAAACTAGAATTCTCTCCACCTCTCCCATGACAAGTTAGAAGTAAATGATTATTAATTGTTCAAAAATCTAATAGTGGCTTAAAGAAAAAAATATTACTCCTATCATCCGTGAAGTATGTAATTTGCTGAAAAAATACTAACTTTCCATGATTTAGCCAGGGAAAAAATTTCAACATTAGGAGATTGTTTAAACAATTACAAAATTTCTTGAAAAATCAATATTACTCCTAACTTCACTAAGCGTGTCATTAATTCTAAATAATTCTAATTTTTCATGATTTACAGGGAAAATACAAATTTAAAAAAAAAACATAATTGTTCGAACAATTTAAAATGCGTTATAAAATACTTGTCAACTTGTCATTCATCAAAAACAAAAAAGTAGTGTTCAGGAAATTCACAAAAATTCCGCCTGGATCACGAATTTGACATGCAACTGCTATTCTGTATTTTTCTAGGCATCTTCTGGGCATGATAAAAAAGGGTTGAGTTATCAAATTCAAAATTTATGATGTATAAATTATTTTTTAAACATTTCTTAAGAAGGGATTCAAATTTAATTTCCAAAAAGTTATTAGCAGGTGGTTTTTTTTCTTTTTTTCAATTGAGCTATTTTTATTTAATATTCTATATTAATTTCAAAGGCAACGTCTTAATATTGACCAATTTAAAGGAAAAAAATGGAATTTGTTTCACCAGAAACTTCAATGCATTTTTGGACCCCTTTAAAGCAAAAGCATAAAAAATCTTAACATACTTTGTGAAATGAAGAGAAAAATTTCTGTCATTCATCTTTATTTTCTTAACGTTGCCAAATATATACCAGGTATTCCATGCAATATCTAGAAAAAAATTTTGAAATAAGAATTGAGTTTCCTACTTTAACTACCTGGAGCAACGTACCTAGGCATTCTATACAATGCTTAATTTCATACTTCGCCGGTAACACATACACTGTTTAAAATATTTCGAAATTTCAGCCATTTTTTCATTTACATATGGTGATGAGCTTGTGGTGGTTGTGGAGGAGGGTAAGCTACTATGGCTTCAATAGTATGCTCAGGCTTGAGTCCGTAAGGAACACCCCCAGTAGAAGATAGTATAAATTTAAGGTTGTAACGCATGTTTACTAGAAACTTGTTGCCTTCGTCATCAAATATTGGACGCATAACTTTATTGTGAACTATTCCAATGATGTAATCGGTTCCTGCTAGTTGCCTCGTTCCTAAGGTAACTCTTGATCCTACTGTTAGTGGATGAATGTGATTGTATGCATCTTCATAAGAATGTATATAAAGACCAACAGTAGGCTCTGGAAATATTCTTTGTTTCGACCTTCCTATACGGACCTGTGAACTTATTTCTGCAAAAAGAAATAGAACTGGATGAAATCCAATACTTGAAATACTTCACAAATGGAATATGTAAATTATGGAGAGATCTTTGGATTCAAAGGTTTTTTTAGGTCAGGAAATGATGAATGAAAATGTTTTGAGGATTAGGAAACATAATATTTTTCTGAATCGCAAGCGTCACGTCTAGACTTTCATTCAATAAAATAGTTTGCTTGCTACGTTTCAGTTGAAAACTATAATAAATTGAGGCAAATAATAATTATGTTGCATGGAAATTGAGTTGGAGAACTCTCTGAGGGCGTTGGTTTACCATATTGCGCTCTCAGGTACAACAATTATTTCAAGTAACCTTCTACTGTTTAGGAAAAAAATGTTTAATCACCAATTCAACTAAACTTATAAAAAGACTCTCAAATAGACAACATTTATTATGATAGATACATCACAATTACATTCAAAGTAATTGCACAAAAAATCTTCACCAAAAAACTAATGTACATATTCTCCAACACTGGACATTTCAAACAAAAAGTTTTTAGGCGAACATTTTTTGAGATTAACTTCGGCTATAGGACAGTTTTCTGTAACTCGACAAACAAGTGTTCTTCTTCTTATCTGTGTGCCTAATGAGGATAACGGTACGTTACTGAAACGTTGCAAGCAAACTATTTTATTACATTATAGTCTGGACGTGTCGCTTGAGAATTAGAACAATATTATTATTTTTCCTAATCCTCAAAAATTGTTCACGATTGGAATAGTGAAAAAATCACATGTTTATTTCACTAAAGTCAATTAGCGTGACACGGCGGATCTCGGGTGTGCTGTTCTGTTTTATTGAATTTTGTGGTGTTTCTATAGGATTATTTTTAAGGCTTCATCTCGTCGTCCCGAAAAATTGGCGAGGCTGAAAAAGGAGATGTACAAGTAGTCCCAAAATTTTAGGACGACTAGACAATCGTTTGAAAACTTGTTGATTACTCGTCCCCTGTTTCGGGACACGTAGAGACTTTTGATATCAATATTTGGTTCATTCTGCATCTATAATTAAAATGAACTGCAATAATTTAGGGATAATCGGGGTACTGTTATAAAGATTCCTACTATAATAAGAGACGATGGTATTTCTGTATGTATTATTATAAACTTGATCTAGCAAAAATTAGTATTCACGTTTAGAAAAAGTCTTATTTACTGGTTGAAAATTGTAATTGTGAAAAAGTGATAATGGTCAATAACAAGTTTTGTACGAAATATCGTTAATAGTAAATATTTTAAGTAACATAAATTATAAGAAATGTACGAAATTCAAGTATTCTTAAATAAGAATGCGCATTGAAATGAGAGCCGCTAGTAATAATTCCAGCCGGCATTTGCGAGAATTCTAAAAGACTATACTAAAATAGCCCGAAGGTTTCCGAGCTGTTCCGTCTATAGCCGAGTACTCGACGACCAGGCTAGCAGACGGATTGAACCCGGCTCGTGATCTGCGATTTCCCGCCAAAAGTTTCAATCATACGTGTTTGTAGTACAAAAATTTTTATAACTAGTGCACTCTGAATTAAAGCTTGAACAAATTTTAATACGGATTTCCAACTGAGTACAATTAAACTGTAAAACTTAATTTTTTACACATTTATAAATTGAACAGTTCAAAGATTTCTGGTTAAAAAATATAAATCTACTTTATCGTTTTAAATGCTTTAAATTAAAACTTATCCTCCATTTCAACTCGCATTAATAAAAAAGTTAAAAAATGAAGCATGTCCTCTTACAAATCAATAAAAACGTTCAAAACGAAATAAGTGCCTTTTCCTATTTAGAAAAACTTGAAAACATATTTCCGCCCTTTCAGTTCCATAAGAATCATTAAAATACAAAATGTCCCTCTTCCAATTCAGAAAAAAGCTTTTGGACAAAAAATGCAAAACTGCCAAATTAAGTAATGAAGCGGGACATTTTAAGAAAAGTCGGGACTTGGCGGGACATGCCCAAAAAGTGGGACATGTCCCGCCTGATCAGCACGTCTGATTACTCTACTTCCAACTCAATAAAAACCTTAAAAATACAAAATGTACTAAAAATTCAACAAAAATTAGAACCTAAAATGTCTTTATTCCAAGCTTGACAAAAATGTTAAAAATACAATACTTCCCATTCTTCTACTCAATAAATATTAAAAACCGAGAAAGTTCCTCTTGCAATTGAAAAACAAAATTAAATACAAAAATTGATTTTATTTATTTTAATTTTGGTCGTTTCAAATTAATAATTTTCAATTATTATTTTACGTTACAATAAAAATGGTAAAAGTTGAATTGTCAACTTAAAAATTTGTAAATTGTTTAATTTCGAACAGATTAGTAATCGCATGGTAGAATAATTATTGTACAATTTTTAAAATTCAAAGTGCAGTTCAGTTTTGAAAATCATTAACTAATTTCTATTTACAGTTCATCAACTTAAAACGTTTTTTTAAACAATTTTAAATTCCAAACGCTTTTAATATCTAATTATTAAGGTCTTCAAAACAGAATTTTTAAATTGTGTCAATTAAAATTTTTCGTTCAAAAATGAAGACATAAAATGGAAAAATTGTAAGTAAAAGATTTTAGAATTAAACGTTTTAAAACAACTGAATTTAACATTTATTATTCATTTTTGATTAAATTATATCATGTCATATGATATTTGTGATATTCCAAGTGATTTGATAGATCGTCTTTCTAAAAATTTCCTGTGAAAAAATAAATTCACTATCATTTCTCAGTGTTTACCGGTCTCAAAAAATTCCCGGTCATTTCCCGGTTTTCGTTCCAGCGGCCACCCCGTAAGTGATCAGTTCACAAAGCTTCAAGTGTAGATTATTGGGGAGATAAAATCCAGTAAATGATAGTGTTATGTGACGAACAATGTTGTTATAGGATTATCTCGTTCGGAACTTAGATACTAGAAAAGTATTTAATTGAAAATAGTAATATGTTAAATATGATCTGGATTTCAAGTTGCTATAAAAATGATGAAAAAAAATTTATAACAAAAATGAGGAAGCTCATTTTAGCTTTCTGGTTTAAAAGGGCTACAGACCAATCTATCAAAGGCATTTTTTGTTAAAAGTTGGATTATTTTAGAAGTAATTATAATTTTCTAAAAAGCTTGTACCATTAAGAAATTTCTTGTCCTTCTATAAAGTTACTTCCATAAATTAAGGAACATCATTATTTCATGTTATATTAAAAAAATTATACCGCTCCTACACACTTATATACTTATAAGGACAGAGGAAAAGATTATTTATAATTACCTCGCGTAATTGTTGTATACCTATTGTAGTGGTATAGAAAACATGCTTATTTTTTCATCTTAAATGGCTCGATCCCCCAAAAATTCTTTCATTTCGTGTCAAAATGCCGCCTGAATAGTGGCAATTCAAAAAGAAATTTTGTGCGTAAATAGACTTAAGATGTCCCCCCAGCTGAAAATTCCTGTACAGGAACCTTGAAGGATCCTCTACATGTTCCTGTACACGAACCTGCACACGAACCTGTGCAGGTAATCTTGACGGTTCCTGTGCAGAAATTTGGCGAAGGAATCTGTACATGATCATGCAAAGGAACCTGCACCGACAAAGGAACCTTTGAATGCACCTGTACAGGTGCCTGTACAGAAACGTGTACAGGATCCTTCATAGAAAGCTATCAAAGGAACCTTTGGAAGGATCCTGTACAGAAACACATATAGGGTCCTTCACAAAAGGCCATTGTGACAACTGATGACGCTTATAGCTATAAACTTGCCTTCCTTTTATTCACTTGAAGAGCCAACTCACTTTCGAGAGAGCCAAGCCACCAGCGAACCCTCGCGGATTAGTTCCTATGCAGGTTCATGTACAGGATCCTGAACATTTTACTGTACATGAACCCACGCCTCAATTGACGCTGTGAAGGAAACTGTACAGGAACATTTAAAGGTCAGCTTTTATACAAGTTCCTTTGCAGGATCATTTACCTTCGCCAAATTCCTGCACAAGAACCGTCAAGATTACCTGTACAGGTTCGTGTGCGGTTTCGTGTACAGGAACATGTGCAAGATCCTCCGAGGTTCCTTTACAAGAATTTCCAGCTGGGCCTATATATATATTTTTTAATAATGCCAATATTCAGGGGACATTTTGACACCAAACGGAAAAATTTTTAGGGCCGCTATTTTGGGTGAGAAATGAAGCCTTTTTTGGACCACGCCTTATTTATTCCTATCTTTTTTACCACTTTTAATAAACTCAGGCAATTACAATTCAGCCATCCACGGACATGCATAATTTTGAAGGGAATTTGAAGAATAACTTTGAAGGGATGTAGGTTCAGAATTGCTCCGAAAATACGATAATAAATACTTGAGTGGCTCCTTATTAGAAAAAATTATACCTTTGATAAATCTATAGATACCTGGGAAAAAAACTGGAAATGTCAGGGAATTTTTCACAGAATTTGAGTGAACGCCCTGAAATAATTCTGGAAAAATATTTTGTAATATTTGTATTGAGATGTTCCAACATATAAAATGTCGACCTGTCACCTTCTGTAATTATAGCTTTGCGAAATTGATAAGACGCTGCATAAATTTACTTCCTTATTACTCTGCTTTTTCAAATTTTGAAATAATTCCGAAGCAATCTTTCAATTCAGATCTTAACTTTCTAAAACCAAATTTTTCATGCAAATGTTCGTAGTAGATAGGCAGGGCCGGCTGTGGATGAGTTAGTATTAGTGAGTATCTGTGTGTGTGTATTCGTATGAGGCTGGCATGGAGGCCGTGTTGCTCAGCTTCCAGAACATTCTCGAGGGATCCTGGAGCTTCTAGAACATTCTCGAAGCTAATAATAACGTCACAGAATATTGCGCAATTGTCAAAGCCGAATTCATGTAAACAGGTTCAAGGTTATTACGAGAAAAACAAGAATGATTTATTGCTTCTTTATAGATAAAACAGTCATTTTTAAGGCGCAAATATGCAAGTGTATATATGTGAAATTTGATGCGACATCCTGTTTTCGTCTATATGAATTTGATTCTCACGGATCAGGTTGCATCCAATAGCTACTCCAGTTTGAGAATTGTACGAGCCGAATTCATGTCAAAACACGTTCAAGGTTATTTCGAGAAAAACAAGGATGATTTATTGCTTTCTGGAAAGAATTTCTTTCGTTAACAACTTCCAAGGCATTGACACATTAGAGTTTGCGGTGCAAAAATATATATTCCGAACATGTCCCTTATAATGTAGAAACTTTGGCAACACGTTCAAGGTTATAACGAGAAAAACAAGGATGATTTCTTGCTTCCTTATAGATAAAATATTCTATAATATTCTTGATGGTATCATCAAAATATACTACACAATTTCTGGAAAGAATTTCTTCTGTCAACAGCTTCAAGGTTATTGTAATGACGCATCACATTTTGCGTTGCAAAAAATAAAATATCCCGAACGTTTCGATCATAGTGTACAACGTTCTAAAACATTGTTGCATCATATAATGCAATACAGTGCAGAAGTCTTCTGAAATTTTGTAGAGGGAGTAAGCGCCTATAAAAGGAGGCCAGATCTTCTCTTTCATCAGTTTATTGTCAGATGTCAGATTGTGAAGAAGAAAAGCGACAAGAGCCGAAAAATCGTTTAAACGTATTTCTACAGAAAACTCCAGAACTAAAACAAGTAATACAAGTGCGAATAGATTCACGAACTCTAACGAGAAACTTTAATACTTTGGATATTGCAAAAAGTGAAACAGTGAAAGAAAATGGATTTCTCAAAACTAAATGAAATTGCCATTAATAACAATTTCTTTCCAGCAAAGAAGCTCAAGGACCTAGAGCTGAACAAAGACTATGAAATTACAAGCATCAGAAAAGCCACAACACAGTTTGGAGTGCGATGCATTGTCCCGGTAGAAAGTTTCTCTACCAGCGAGGATGACTAATCTGCTGAGTGAAGATGAAAATCTGCTGCTGGGAATGCAAAAGTCCTGTGACAATGGTGATCTCTGCAGCCGCTTTTTGGGTGGATGCTACAATTCCATCGAATTTGTAAAGATAAAATATATAAAGTTAAGAGACTTCAACTATCGGTCAGTATTTGAAAGCCTTCATTGCAATCAACATCATCATCACCATGCCTCATACACCTCGAAATCAATTGTTACATGCAACTGCATACAATCTGAATTCATCATTCACAAAGAAAATGATCATTGGTGCTGAATTTAAAGAAGACGGAAAGCTCGCCTCATCAGTGAGACTGTTAGCCAGTCATCCTTGTGTAAGTATAACACTGAATCCTGAAGACTGAAAATTATTCAAAACTTACTTCAAACTCATTTCACTGTTCTTTGATCGCCAAGAGAAGCAGCAATGCATCGACTGTGGAAATTTTCGTATACATACGACTATATCTTTTGGGGATTATATAGTGGCTTTGGAGTAAATTCAAGAAACTCAGAAACATTATCCGTTTGTACTACAAGATACAACGTTTGCTGTTCTCCGTGAAGTCAGTCTTTGTATCGACAGCTACCTTCTGGAACAGAGTGTTATACCGTTTTAATGCACAAAGGATCTCATAATTGAAATCATAGCTAATGGTGTTTGGCGCAATGTGAAATCACCTTGTGTGCAAAGTGTAAAATCTTATATAAAAAAAAATTATGCAAGTTTAAAAATTAAGGTAATGGAAAAACTTATATTTAATAATCTGGTGCGATTTGAAATTCTGTTTCTTGAAATGATTACTTTTTACAATCAAAATGTGTCTGAAGAAGTGATTGAGAAATTACCTAAACTCAGATGTGCGAATGGTACCTTTGTACATCAAAATTTGTCATGTATTTTATTAGTATGAGAATTTGCATAAAAATATAATTTGAACCAAATTCGCCTTTTTTCATTTACTACATTAAGGATAGGTAGATGAGTAAGTAAAAAGATATATGTTTGAGAATAATCAACTTTATTCAGAAGAATCTTAATATTAATACAAAGATACTCACAAACTAGACTTATCTGTCCAACTATTGTGAGAGTCGTCGAAACCTAACCATTTGACAAACAGCTCATTTCCACGTTTTTTCAGTACTTTTTCCACAAGATAAATGTCTGGATGTCTAACTTTGCCAAGTTCTTGTTCATAAAAACTACCGTCAATAACTTTATCTCGATAATCTTTAAGCATATACGTCACTGGTTCAGTATTCTTGATATGTCTTATGGTGAATATTTCAGTTGTCCAATTCGGTGTGTAGCCTTTCTCAAAAACATGCTTAAATTTACTTAGGGTAAGGAGGAGCAGCGCCAACCAGTTAACAGTCAATGATTTTTTTAAAGTTAATAAGATGTGGAACTGATCCACTTTTTTTTTCATTTCGAGTCCTACATTATTGCATATCATATTTCCATAAGTATTAATTACATTAATGAAACAATGATTTAATAATTCAATTATTTCCAACAAGCTGTATTTGGTCGACTTTGCCCCACACCCGAGGGCAAAGCCAACCGCAGCTTTTTATGAAAATCAAAACATCTGAAGATGGCAAAACATGATGGTTCGCTTCTGTGGTATTTTATATACTGGAAAAATTACATTAAATCATTTCCAGCAAGAAGAATAAGTTATTTTGAATAAAAATAGTGATAGCTGTTATGACCTCTTATGCGTTGACATTGCACTAGAGACGGACTACGCGCGAAGGTTTCTACCATACCAATACAAAATACCCACTCTACCGACCGGATTAAAAATAATAATATTTAATAGTTTCTTGCATGTAGCCCAGAAGATAAGTGGCTGTTCTACATTACCGATCACTTATCGACAAAACTTATGATACGTTTATAACCTAAGCACGTGATAGCTATTATTTTCGTCATGCTTGCCCCACTGGTGAGGCCTCATTTATTTACGATATTTAAAATATTTGGGACTTGAATTAGATTCAACTATTATAATTACATAATGTGATATTGTGTAAGCTGTCAAAATATAACATTTTCATACTGTAAGTATTGCCATTAATGTTGAAAACTTTATATTTCTGCTAGCGAATCTTCCATTCTTTCGTTGTCAAAACTGTTTTCTGCATCATTTTTCTTTTACATCGTCAATTTTCAAGATTTTATTGCGTAACACTATCTCTATGATATGATATATTCATTTAATGCAGAGTAATATTAAAATTGTTAAATAATAGCGATGTTATAAGCAAAGTCGCCTTTGCCCCACCGGTTGGCGCTGCCCCTCCTTACCCTACACGTACTTTATCTCCAACTTCAAATTTAGCTTACTCAACTGCTTGTTTTACATTGAATTTGTATACATTGAACGACAATTCTCTCTCATTTTGTTTAGTAATCTCCTTTGGTTTCATTTTAATAGTCTGATGTTTGGTATCGTTGTAAGAAAAAATTAAATCTTTCAAAATATCTATCCACTTTTAATTACCCTGCAAGCTCAATTGCATCCACATTTTATTTCTCAAGGTGCGATTAAATCGCTCGCAAATTGATGCTTTCAAATTACTAAATGCCGAGTACAAATTTATCTTATGGCGCTTCATAAGATTCTCAAAGTGCGAGTTGTGAAATTCTTTACCTCTATCAACATATACATTTTTTGGTACGCGTCTTTTATCAAGTACAGATTTCATGGCTGCAGGTACATCTTCACCCTTCTTGGATTTAACGGGAACAGCCCAAGGAAATTATGAAAATATGTCAATTACAGTTAAGATGTACTTGTATCCTTTGTTTACTCACTCGTATGGTTGCATTTCAACAAGATCAGCTTGCCAGGTCTCATCAATTCCACGGATGTCAAAATGTCGACGTTGGTAATTTCTTTAGCTGGCTTGTACAGCTCCTTCACCAACTGCTGCTTCTCAACGTCCATTTTTGAGTGCATTCAGCCTGTTGTCCACTTGAATAATGAGCTCTGAGTTTCGACACACCAGTTTCTGAATTGATTCAGCATCAATTTTCACATTTTTGAAAAGCTTATCTGTGGAATTTTCCAAAGTCTCAATCATCATATTATTATTGACTACTTCAGTTTGCAAGGAAGCTATAACATCGGAAATAGTCTGATGTTCATCTAAAGCCATATAAACAAGGAGCAGGACTTAAACGCAAGTCAAAAAACTCAAAGTGAAGCTACCTCATCGGGCCTCAACTGATGCAGATTTACTCACATTCGCAAAATCTTTGAAGATTCCGTATTTTCGAGGTGTTTTTATGCGAAATGGGTAACCAAAAGGTGGGCCGCGAAAATAGGAATGTGCTATTGTTAATCTTCATGTTAAAAAGGACCAGGAACACATTCGTGTGCTTATAAAAAGATTGGCAGTAAAATAATTTATTTTGAGAGCTTCGGTAATCTTCGACCACCTTCGGATCTCTTGAAGTATCTCGGTGCTGGTAGCATAAAGTATAATCATGAGAGATATCAAAATCATGATACATTCCGTGTGGACATTTATGTTTGCAATTTCTATGTAATCAATTAAAATCTAAAAGTACGTTCAATCTATTTAAGTGCTGAAATTTGCAATATCTAGTCAGTTGAACGCTAGCAGTCATTATGGATGATTCATTGACACGGACATTATCGGGAACTTCTCCAATTCTGGAAACTCACTATTTTCCTTCGATTGCGTTATCTCCTCATAAAAATCACGCACTTGGACTCGTTGAATTTCTAACTTTCAATTCGATACCCAATGTAGACATTGGCCAAAATAAATTTTACGTGGGTAATGAAATAATTGAAATACCTACAGGAAGTTATGAAATAGGTGACATAAAGCGCTATCTACAGAATGTTTTAGTCAAAAAGGGTATTGAAATTCATATCAAACCAAACAATAATACTTTGAAAAGCAAAATTTGTTGCAGTCACGATTTTAATTTTGAGTCTAAAGATTCTATTGGTCAATTGCTAGGTTTCTCTCCACGCAGACTAAAAGCTAAACAAGTGTATGAATCTGATAAACCGGTATCAATCATAACAGTGAATTCTTTGCGGGTTGAGTGTAGCATAACTACAGGTGCATACATTAATGGCCAGAAAGTAAATACTATTCATGAATTTTTTCACGTAGTGCCACCTGGATATAAGATAGTGGAAGTAATATCTCATGTCATTTACCTGCCAGTCGCTGTGCAGACAATAGATCATATACAGCTCCGTATAGTTGATCAAGACGGACATTCCGTTAATTTTCGTGGAGAAGTTTTAACAATTAGACTGCACATCAAATCTCTCTAATAATAATGGGTATCGTTTTCAATGCAAATATTGGCTTCGGTTATAATAAACCAGCACAATTCAACAATCTAATCAGTCGACAAAGAGCAGTTAAAGGGTTAACACTTCAAAGTGCCCTCTTCCTAAAAATTTAAGGTCTGAATCTCAAAAGAAGAAGAGAATAGAGAGATTCAAGATTTTTTGCACCTGCATCTGTAAATTTGTTTATAAACGTTTGATTATTTGTCATGGAGGAGGAAATTTTAAATATTCAAGCACCAATCTTCTTTGATGAGTCGATTGCACAATTTGAAATTCATGCACATCAGCCTTATACCTCATCGACCTCCAACAACAGTGATGAAATTAAAAAATTGCTGTTCAAAATCAGGACCACTGTCTCCTGCCGAGCAAAATTTCACTTCACGTGCATGGAAGAATTGTAAGAACTGATGGAGAACCAGTGACAAATACAGTTTTAGTTTCTAATGCTATCTGTCATTTGTTTGAAGAAGCAAGACACGAAGTCAATAATAATTAAGCATCGATACTGGCTACTTTGATGTAGCCATACCGCTTAACATGGCATTTGGCTTTGCTGAAGATTATCACAAAATCATTGTCAATTCTAAGCATGAACTTATTTTGACAAGATCAAAAAGTGATGCAAATGCCATTTTGCAAGCAGCTTCCATTAAGCAGTATAAAATTGAAATTAATAAAATAGAGTGGTTATTGCCTAGCGTTAGACTGTCAGATTCACGAAAATTTCAGTTGCTGAAATATATTGAAAAAGATCCACCTATTCCAATAAGTTTCCGAACTTGGTAACTGTATGAATATCCTCTACTTCCAACTACTTTAAACCATGTTTGGACAGTGAGAGCCTCAACACACAAATGGAAAAACCGAGATTTGTCATACTAGGATATCAAACAAACAGAAAAAATAATACTGCTAGAAGTTCTAGCTCTTTAAATTCTTCTAGCGCTTTAAATTAAAACAAACCCTAACCTTTTTAACAGACACCCTTTTGAATGCGACTCTCAGATAAAATTCCAGAAAGTATGTTGAAAATGAAGGAAGTATCGATTTATGAAATCACTGCACTAAATCTGGCAATACACTGAAAAATTGTTTGCAGATCGCGCCTTATATAGCCGAGGATGCTCATTTTTCTCTCAGGCTTAAGATGGTTATTGCCCAATATGTCGAAGGCATTCTTGGTTAGAGTTGCATTTTTTATTTTTTTTTGTTCAAATATTATGCACGGGGTTGTCCCGGTATACATTATCAGTCACGAACCCATTATCATAATGCAATCAAGTGATCTAATAAGAGCGTGTGCTTTGACATATTGGGCAAAGCCTGCTTTTTACCCCATCAATCACGGACTGGGTTGCAGTCAAGTACATGATGAGGGTACCTGCAGCTCAAGGTGGGTTCCGAACCACCAGAACCTCGGTAAAGGTACATAGAAAAATTTCAAGAGGTCCCGGCTCAGGGATCGAACCCCGGACCTCTGAGGTGAAGTCCGAGCGTCTAACCAATTGAGCCAACGAGGCTTCCCGAGGATTATTATTATTTTTTTTTTACAATCTTGTTCTCGGGTGAACCCGGTTTTTCATCATAGTCACGGAATAAGTCAAGTGACTGATGTATAAGCATGTTAGAAGTTAATATAATACGATGTCTGAAATCTTCAGCGCTGATGTTGTAGGTACAAAATTAGAAGCATGGTGTAGTTTGCAGTCTGTCTTTACAGCTTTTATCCTTTCACAGCGGCCGTGAGTGCTGGAGGTGACAACAGTCATCTCTGGATGCTTTCTTAGAGCTACCATGGATCTCGCCATAGGTTCTTAGTCGCTTGCTTCCTGATGTTCTGGGAAGTTTCTTACAATGCGACAGGTGTTTTATAAAACCACCTTCTGAGCTGCCGCCAGTACCCTACTGACTCCTAAATGTTTAAGATGTTCAGTGAATCTTGCGCGCACACTGCCTGCAGACGAAATCACAATAGGATGAACAGATGCGTGTTTCACATTCCTCCATATTGCCTTTACTTCATGCCTTAGCTCGCTATACTTATGAATCTTGGTTGTATAGGTTGCTTGCAAATTTCGGTTAAGCGGACAAGCAGTGTCGATGATGCTGATTCTTCCACCCTTTTCTCTCGCATCACGATGTCAGGTAGATTGGCTCGAATGTAATGATCCGTCTGGATAGTCACATCCCAATATAACATCTAATCTTCATTTTCTAAAACGGGCATTGGAATGTATCTATAGAAAGGCATCCATTCTGTTAAGAGTCCTAGGTTTAGGGAAAGTTGTTGATGTATAATGTATGATTATTTATTGATTTATTATTATTTAGAGAAGTTGTAGGCTTCGGAAGCTACGATCATGGTTCCTTGAAGAAACCAATCCCGAAGCTACTGGAACGTGTACGTCATCCGCTTCTGCTCCTCCTGTCCTAGAAGGTAAGCAAGAGCGGGAAATTTACCCGTGATAAAATTGGGTAACACTGTTCCTTGGAGTCAGGTCTCTAGCCGCGGATGACCTTACGCGGCAGACAAGAAAGTTGGAGATGAAGGTTTTACCTCTGGATACTTTTTTAGAGCTACCAATCTTTGTAGAATGTTTATAGGAACAGTGTTGACGGACCAGATGGAGTGATCCCAGAAGAACAGCCTTTTGCATCCGGTTCGCGATGAAATGACCCTGACGCTGGCAACCCGGAATCATGTTCAGTTGGCTGATAAATGAAGCTTTCATACCTCCAAGACAGCCGAGTATGAGAATTATAAGATGGACTTTGTAGCCTTGGTACAGCCTACTCAGCTCGAAAAGAAGTGCTTGATATTTCGCTAGTTTTTCTCCCTCCTTTGCCGTGATATTACCATCGGCTGGTGCCGAGACAATATCAGGCTTCGTAGCACTGATACGTTGAGTGTTGGAGAATGAGAAATTCCAGTAGATCTTACACTGATCATTCTCCACAACGGACTCGAGTTCCCCCTAGGCGTGTGGCAAGACGGGCAATAGATCAACACCATAGAAATGCCTAAGATTGTAATATAACACTTTTAGAGCTGCATTGTGTTTCTCTATGTACGCGTAGCGTGCATATTTAGAGCATCCACTGAGAGCATGTCCAAGTATTTCTGGCTCTTGCTCGCACGCTCGGCATTTGGTATCGCTCACAGGTACATTCATTATGCGCTCGCGGTAAACTAAGGTGTCTGTAACGCCGTCTTAACAGGTAAGAAGAAATTCCTCAGTCTCCATTCTCAATCCAGCAAACTTGAGAAACATGTTGGATAGACCCATCGAGAGCTCTTCTCTACGTATGATACCGTAGAACTTACCATTAAGGGGTTTGTCAGCATTTTCTCTTAGTAGGAGCGTATATTCGGCTTCCTGTATACGACATTTGAGCACTAGAGGTGTTAGCGATGCTAGGCCATTTGTAGTGTCACTGGAATTAAATAGGAGGTCAAGCTCCTCTGCGGCCCTATCTGCGGCATGGTATAGAAACGCCGCCACAGTGCGGCGAATTAGAAAATTGGGGTTCAAAATGATCCAGAGCCTACAATTTTCATCCGATTTCATCTTTCATTTTTTAAAATTAAAGCTAATTAAATTTTTAAGAGGTCTGTCGAGGCCGATTTAAAAAAATGGCTCCGTTTGTTTATTAGTTGAGTTGCCAAATGCCAAAAAACCATAATTTTCCATATTTGAGCTGCCTGTTCTGTATCATTTATTGATATTACCTCAAAAATGTGAAAAACTGGAAGATTTGCAATCGGTTAACAAATCCTGATAACTTGGATGAAGTTCCTGCAATCCGTTCAATTGTTATAAACAAATTTATGAACAAAATCGATTTTTGCTGTACATTGAAGCCTGGAAGCTCTTTTCATCACGTTTTTCCCAGCGAAACCGAGTAAAATCAATGTTTCACGAAAATCAAACACTTAAGTATTATTTTTTTGATTGTCAGAAACAAATTTAATAAGCAAATTCAATAAATAAGCGCTTTTGGATATATGAAATGCATTTTTTCCTGCGCAATCATCAGCTTTGCCTTCAAAAATGAAAATTCTATGACAGAAATGGACAATCAACAATATTTATCATTTTTATAAACAATACTGATTAACAAATGCATTAAGCGGCCACTATTTGATGGAAAAAATACATTTTTTTGCATAATTGTTTATTTTATCCCTAAATTAAAATTCTGATGGAAGAAACTGACATTTCACAATATTTTTCATTGTTATTAACAATTATGATAAACAATTGCATTTAATACTCGCTTTTAAATAGGAAAAATCTCTTTCTTGCTGAAATGTTTATTAGATCATGAAAAATCAAACTCCTACGAAATATACTGACATTCAACAAAATTTCCCATTGTCATAAACAATCTTGATCAATTAATTCTTAAAATAATTCTTTCGTATAGAATGAATCTGTTTTTTGCGTTCAATAGTTAATGTTATTTTGAAATCAGGAACCGAATCGTAAAACATATACGCTCAACATCTTTTTCCAATATTATAAACAATGAAGATGAACGAAATCATGAAGCCTACCCATTTTTGGACGAAAAATTCTGGTTTTCAGCAGCGTTGTCCATTCTTGCCTCAATCATCTTCAATCAGCAGATCCTGAACTTGTGCATCCATGGGACGAGGGGCAGTCTCCTTAAGGGTTCTGAAGTTGTTTATACAGGGATCAGTCATAATCAACAACTTGTGACACAAATCTTCATTGGTTGCAATACGACTGATTTTATGGGTATTAAATTCGCTTATCCTCTTCAAAATCAAGTCAATGACCTTAGCGCCATGTATGAGGATCCTGTGGACTGTAACAGGCATATAGAACCAACTATATAAGCTGACGTAAAGTTTTGCAGTTTCCTGGCAATATTCTCCGAATTTGATAATGTCTATTCTCTTTCCTGATGCCATATCTTTCAGAATAACGCCAAATTTCTCGATTAATACTTTGTCAACCCCGGTAATACTCGAAGGCAATTCAGGATCTTCAAAGAATCTTCGAGCAGTATTGCCATTATTGGATGTTCCAGTCCCATGTTGTGGAACATCCACGATCAGGCCGATTTTCTCCCAAAATTCTTTTTGAATTCTTTTCTTCGCATCGCTCGTTTTCTGTTTTTCATCGGCTAACTTCACTGCCCATTTGCAGAATTTTATGCGATACGCAATGTGAAGGATACATTTCATGAAGCGTATCCAAGCATGTAGTGTGGGAAGACGAAAAGAGAAGTTTTTGATCTTCACAGACAAGAGTTTGATTTTTCCAACTTGTCCATAATGGAGGGCTTTGCGGAACATATGTAACATGACGATGATGATGGTGTTTCAGTGAGCGCTCGGCAAACCTTTCCGTCAACCATGGACATTATCATTTTATGCGTGACTTTGCAACGATTCCGACTTCGACCGAAATTAATTGTTGTTGGTTTGAGTTTATCGACTTCTCCTTGAATCTGCTTGACCTCAGAGATGGTAATCTCCTTCGTTTCCTTCACGTAGCGGAATCGCATGATTCGACAAAGTCTTGGTGACACAGGATGTGAATTTTTCCAAATCGCCAAACATCTACTAGTTTTCGTGTCTATCATCTCCAATGCTAGCGTTACCATCGAAAAAATTAGGATGCTTGCATCAGATTTACTAGGATCAGTGAAAGACTGGTTGTATGGATTATGACCAGATGTCCCATCACATCCATATTTTGAAGTTAAAGACATTGAAACATTAGGTCTGTCAACTAAATTTGGAGGTCTGATTCCAGGTATTTCCATCAAGCGAGATACTGTGTGATCCAGCAAAGCTTGCATGTTAATACTCACACCCTCTTCCGTTATGATAATATGAGATTCTGGGGGGTAGCACCTTTTTTTTGGCATCTGCTAGGCTTCTGTAAGGTGGGTAGATATCAGCATTTTTAGACGTCGCTTGGATACGGATAACTTCATACTGGTTTTCACTCAATTTTGCGTCTTCAATCAGTGCTAATGCCTCATCATCAGTGTAGCGTATAATTCCTCCTACTTCTGAATACGATAGTTCATCAGGTAATTCATCGTGTTCATCATCGTCATTTGACAAAAGTTTACTCATGTCATTAGCGATTTTAGTTTTACCAGAAGATCGCAAAACGCTCAGGAATGCAATCTGTATTTCAGAGTCAGAATAACATTCCCGAGTTTTGAGCAGTTTCCGTCTCTTAGTTGATTTTGAGCTATTCTCGAAATCATCTGAAGGTCTTCTGCCGAGACAAACTCCAAAGAATTTAACAGAGAAATCTGAAAGCAGCCATTCCGCATTCCTGGCCCTGAATGTTGTTATGTCATGAAAAGCTTTTTTCCACCTTTGTTCAAGTGTGGACATGAAATAAGATAACTTATCTTCGATTGCTTTCAGACATTCGTCATTGATATCGTGATTGGCTTTGATATAGCTCAGAAGTTTTCCTCTATCTTCATAGCCACTTGTGATCAAAAAATCACAAAGAACTTGCTTCGGAACTCTAAATTCAGTCATTGTTAGAAAAATGAATTATATTGAAAATAAGGTTTTCGATTGAAACTTATGAAGGAATGATTTGAAACTTACAACTGATAAAAATCCTTAGTATCACAGGAAAAACACGAAAACAAAGCATTCACAAATCTGCACTTTATGAGAAATAATCCTTACTATTTGGACTCAAGAGTCGTAAATATTGTAAGTCGGGAAAACACAAAAATCCAATGGATACGTGCTTGAACTTCTCAATATCCTTCCAAAAAAACAAGCGTAGCAATGGAACATTAAGTGACGAGAAAAATGCGAGAACCGAAACAAGTGAAAAACGGAACAACTGCAAATCGTTTGTGTCTCTTGATTGTCAGTTGTTTCGTTCTTCATTTGTTCCTGTTCCGGAACCCAAAAGACAGATTTATTCTATGCGAAAGAATTATTTTAAGAATTAATTGATCAAGATTGTTTATAACAATGCAAAATTTTTTTGGATGTCAGTATAATTCGTAGGAGTTTCATTTTTTATGATCTAATAAACATTTCAGCATGAAAGAGATTTTTCCTATTTGAAACCGACTATCAAATGCAATTGTTGATCAGAATTGTTAATAACAATGAAAAATATTGTGAAATGTCAGTTTCTTTCATCACAATTTTAATTTAGGGATAAAATAAACAATTATGCAAAAAAAAAAATTGAATTTTGTCCATCAAAGAGTGACCGTTTAATGCATTTGTTAATCATTATTGTTTATAACAATGGTAAATATTGTTCATTGTCCACTCCTTTCATAGAATTTTCATTTTTGAAGGCAAAAGTAATGATTGCGCAGAAAAAATGCATTTTATATATCCAAAAGCGCTTATTTATTGAATTTGTTTATGAAATTTGTTTATAACAATCAAAAAAATAATACTCAAGTGTTTGATTTTAGTAAAAAACTGATTTTACTCGGTTTCGCGGGGAAAAACGTGATGAAAAGAGCCTCCAGGCTTCAATGTACAGCAAAAATCGATTTTGTTCATAAATTTGTTTATAACAATTGAACGGATTGCAAGAACTTCATCTAAGTTATCAGGATTTGTTAATCGATTGTAAATCTAATAGTTTTTCACCTTTTCGAGGTAATATCAATGAATGATACAGAACAGGCACCTCAAATATGAAAAATTATGGTTTTTTGGCATTTGGCAACTTAAATAATAAACAAACAGAGCCTTTTTTGTAAAATCAGCCTCGACAGACCTCCTAAGAATTTAATTAGCTTTGATTTAAAAAAAGATGAAATCGGATAAAAATTGTAGGCTCTGGATCATTTTGAACCCCAATTTTCTAATTCACCGCACTGTGCGCGCCGCAGCATTGGCGACTTCATGTTGATGTATGAGTCGCATAAGGGAATCCGTGCTTTTTATAACTGAGCAGGCTGTAGTCAGAACCGTTCTTCGATGAAGAAACTCTAAGCTTAGCAATCCTCTACCCCCTTTATCGCGAGGAAGATATTTTCGAGGTACGGAGGATCTAGGATGAAGACTTCGTTGTATTGTCATCATCTTGCGTGTGCTTGGATCAAGTTGCTTTAACTCATCGACGTTCCATTTTACTGAACCAAACGTGTAGAGCAGTACAGGAACGGCCAGCATATTGGTCGCCTGGATCTTATTCTTTCCAGATAATTCGGAAGCCAACATTTTTCTGAGAATTTGGCGATACCTTTTTCCAAGGGCTGTTTTTAAGTTATGCACATTTTGGGTTTCCGCTTGCGGTATTCCAAGATATGTATATGTTTCTCCAATACCGAGATGTTAAATGGTATTTCCGCCTACGAGTTGAACATCCTGATCGTCACGGGATGATGTAGTTTCTAGTCTTCCTTGGTGTAGGTGGACGCAGGCACACTTGTCCAGTCCGAAGCTCATGCCAATCGGTTTAGAATACATATTTACCGCCTCTACAAGAATGTTCAGGTCCTTTTTTGAGGAAGCAAAGAGTTTAAGGTCGTTCATGTATAAAAGGTGGTTGACCTTATAATCTCTTCTGTTCGGCGGGCCACATAGGTACCCAGAGCTTTTGCCACGGAGCACAATAGATAGAGGCAAGAGGGAGATGCAGAAAAGTATCGGACTTAGAGAGTCTCATTGAAAGACCCCCCTGTTATATGTGATACAGCTTGTAGTCACTTGTCTTTTGTCAGATGTTATTTATGACAAATCTTGTCAGCCATAAGAGTATAAGCTCTTTTATGCATCTCATTATTTTTGGATGCACCTCCATGCACTCAAGGAGCTTACTAAGTAGTTCATGGTTCGTATTATCGAATGCCTTACGGTAGTCAATCCAAGCCATGGACAGATTGCCTCGATACCTGATCGAGTCCTGGGTAAAACACCTGCCTATTAACAGGTTCTCCCTGCAACCTGCCAGCCCTGTCTTGCATCCACGTTGTTCAACTATTACACTCCATACCGGCTCGATAGTTGTTAATATCCTCTCTTTGAGGATGGCAGTGAATAGCTTCTAACTGGTGTTTAAACAAGCTATGGGCCTGTAGTTCTTTTAACTTGACAAATCTCCGGTCTTAGGGATCAATACCGTGCGTCCTTCCACTAGCCACTGCGGGATGGGTTGTTCTCCGTTTAAGAAAGTAGTAAATATACAAACTAGATAATTACATCTTCAGCAGTAATTAGTGGACACTCTTCCTCTGGACCTTGTAACCTTTGCCTTTGGCAAAAGTTACGAAAGAGGGATATATCAGAAGCGTCTTCATTTAGCTGATAAGTATCTCCATATACTTGCTCCCAGAAGACTTGAATCTCTTCTCGACTAGGCGGATTTTTAACTACACGTGACGCTTTATTGAACAGGCGGGAAGGATTAGTAGGAAAGGTGGAATTTTCCTGAATTCACTTAACTCGCCGTTTAAGGCGCTGTTTCTCTGTTGAAAGAGATCTTATTTTTTGCGTCCAGTGCTGCTTGATGGTCGACAGTTTACACCTGTTCAGCGTATGATTTGCTTTTCTCAAGTTTCGAGCAAGTGCCCTAACTTTTGGAGTGAACTTTTTATTTGATGATATGTAGCTAATCACGCAATGAACATTTGATGCATGCCGTCTTGCTGTTTCAGTTTTGAACCGAAGCTGTGCAATACGCTCGCGTGTCTTACTCAGACGTACCGAAGTATCGTAACTTCTATCGTCGCTAAGCAGGGAGACCGCCTTCTCGTAAACTACACAGTTCAGATTCAAGAGATTAAGATCTTCGGGGAGCAAGTCGGGTAGAGCAGTATTAGCTTCAGCTAATTTGTCCATCCTGAGGAAGACTTTTTGGTGGATAGATCTCCTACTTCTCATGTTAGCATTGTCGGCTATCTGCAAAGGTGGTCTTGCTGGAACGGGTGGAATGTTCGCTGGAGGATGTTGCTCCTCCTCTTGTTGATAAGGAGCTTTATATCCGTTTTTTCGCAAGAAGGATACCTGATCTCTTAAATACAGAGGCGTTTTATGAGCATATTCCGGGTGCATATTGACCCAGCGGTCATGTAACCTCTTCATGAATCCTCTCCGCGCCGGTGAGCTTCTTTGCCAACAGGTAAGAAGGTCCCTCCTGAGTTGGTCCGACCATTTAAATCGATGTTCTCGCGTTTGTCCGGGGCCATTGCCTGGTCGTCGCCTAGGTTCGTTCCTATTGCATAATTCGTTGCATTGGGGAGTTAGCCCAAAGCAACGTGGCTGACTGCAAGAACTTGAGCTCTCGGGCGATGGGGTCGCCACATCCCTACTATTATATCCCCTATAAACTAAAAAATGAGGAAAGTCATTTTTCTCTCAGGTTTAAGATGGTTACAGCCCAATATGTCGAAGGCATTTTTGTTTAGGGTTGGATTTTTGTTTGTTTGTTTGAATAGTAGGCACGGGGTCCCGGTACATATTATCAGTCACGGACGGATCATTGTAATGCAATCAAGTGACCTGATAAGAGCGTGTGACGAAAGACATTCCTTCCAGAAAACAATAAATCATCCTTGTTTTTCTCGTAATAACCTTGAAAGTGTTTTGACATGAATTCGGCTAGTACAATTCTCAAACTGGAGTAGCTATTGGATGCAACCTGATCCGTGAGAATCAAATTCATATAGACGAAAACAGGATGTCACATCAGATTTCCCATATATACACTTGCATATTAGCGTCTTAAAAATGACTGTTTCATCTATAAGGAAGCGATAAATCATTCTTGTTTTTCTCGTAATAACCTTGAACCTGTTTACATCAATTCGGCTCTGACAATTGCGCAATATTCTGTGACGTTATCATGAGCATCGAGAATGTTCTAGCATTGCCATGATCCCTCGAGAATGTTCTAGAAGCTGAGCAACACGGCGTCCATGCCAGCCTCGCACACACACAAAGATACTCACTAATACTAACTCCTCCAGAACCGGCCCTGCCTATCTACTGTTCGTCGCGTTAATAGTTTATTTTCCCTTCGATAATGTTCTCCCGATTAAATAATTTACTGTATATAGTTAAATATTTGTCATAAGGACAACCGCAGGATTTCGCCGGGAGCGGGTGCTAATCTGAAAAATTGCACCCCCTCCCAGCCAAATCGTGGTATAATTTTAACTGTAACCACGTCTCACGACCGTGAGATAGGTTGTTACAGTCTGCGATGAATTCAATACGATGATCCAGGAAAAGTCTCGTGCACCCTGAGAAAACGGAGCGACCCAACGACTACCACCTTCCGCATTTTTCCCGCAAGTGCCTTAGCATTTTGTTGACACACACAGGGATGCTTTTCAGGCTATTAACCAGGAAAATTTGGCACCTCCAAGATTGTCGATGATTAAGACGATTAGCTTAACAGAATATTCGGGGTATAACCATCGCAAATCCCTTCTAAGATCTTTATACCTCTCTTTCCTTTCTTTTTCCTTGGCTGTGACGTTTTTGTCAGCTGGTGCCGAAAATTCGATAACGAACATGGTTGGTTTCTCGAAGTCAAGGAGAACTATTGCAGGCCTCGAGTGCGCAACAGAAACAATTGTCGAGAATATGAAGTTCCAGTATATACAGCACTTCTTACTTTCGACAGTTGACTCTATTTCCCTACGAGCGTTTAGCGGAGCGTTATTTGCGCCAATTCCGTAAGAGTGACAGAGATGGTAATAAAGCACTCTTAGTGCCGCATTGTGCCTTTGGATGTAGGTCGTTCCCGTATGAGTTGGACAACTAGAAAGTATGTATCCTAGATGATCGGGGTGTGCATGACACGCTCTGCAGCTATCATCGGGAATATTTTGGCTCAAAATGTGGCGACGGTATACTAGAGTGGAAATGACAACGTCTTGACACGCCAAAATAAGACCCTCCGTGCCCGACTTCAATCCGGATGATTTAAGGAAAGCATACGTTAGCTCACACGACATCGACTGATCCTCCACATTTCTGTGGAAGATGTCGTGCATTCTTGTCGAGGAGCTCTTCGCGGAAGTTTTTCTCCTGTGCTTTCTTGATCCGGGCCTTCAGAAGTGAGTATTCAAGATGGATAACATTTGATGCATTTTGCTCACCCCTGGTATTTAAGTCGAGGCCGAGTGTCTCAGCAGCCTCCTCCGCTGCTCTGTACAGAAACGCCCCTTGGACCGCTTCTTCATGTTTCCTGACCATTTCAAGAAGACGGTCTCGTCCATTTGCAACTATATGTGCTGTACCCAGAATAATCCTGTTGTGAAGACATTCAAGATTCAGTATTCCGCGTCCACCTAGGCGGCGTGAGATGTAAAGTCGCGGAACAGAAGACTTAAGGTGCATGCTTTTGTTCATTTGCAAAACCTTCCGCGTCCCGATATCAAGGGATCTGAGCTCGTCCTTCGTCCATGGAACCACTCCAAATGAATAGAGTACTACCGGGACTAACGGATACTTTGTTCTCAGCCGACAGTTCGGAAGCAGTGTTCACAGATCGTGGGAGCTGGCGGCCCCCACCACGACTCCCGTGTGGGAGCGACACACGTAAACGCCGCGTGTCGGTGTGTCCCCACTCCGTCACTTGATTCCACGCTCCGCGGCAACGAAAATTTGTCGGCTGGGATGATTTCACTGTCTCCTTCGTGCTCTTTCGTTTGATTTCGGGGGCGGCCACGAAGATGGGTTCGGCGTTGACGCCGAGGATTGCCGAGAATGCACGACTCTTAACTTGAAATTTCTCATTCTCGGCGACTGGGCTATTTTCAAGATTTTTCAGCTTTTTCAGATTTGGAGAATTGGAGGATTTGGAGGTTAGAGTCGACTTTTGTTTACAAACAAAGTTTTGACAACCTCAAAAAAGCTAACAAAGTTTTAAAAGATGATGATTATGTTTTTCAGGTATTATTATAGAATCTTTTCTAGTATAGGGTCTATAGGGGATATAGTATAAGTTACTACAGGTTTTCAATTTTGTAATATAAGGAATATATTATATAAGAAAACTTGAGATTAGATTGATATAATGTATATCATTCTCAAGCCTCAAGTGGTTTTCAATTTTCAAATTTTGTATTTCATTTTCTAATTGAATTTAAATATTGTGAATTTAGAATGATAATAAATTATATATATTTTTAATTCAGTAAAATAATCATCATTTCTTTTAGTGATATTTTCTTAAAGAAGCATGAAAAATATGAAAGTATAATAGTCGATATTCATATTGTAAACCATTTTCAAAAGTTTTAAGACTTTTTTTAAAAAAGATTTTAAACTTTTTTGCATTGTAATATTTTCTTAAATTTTCATTGAATTAAATATTCAATATTTATAATATTTTATCAAGGAAAATATAATGTATATGAAATTATGAAAATCACAGCTTTGTTATTTCTTATAAACACTTCATAAAACGTTTTAATGACTTGTATATCTATACTTCATAAATAAATAAATAATGATTTACAGGAGAGAAAGCCTTACACTATACATATAGCCTGTTACAGAAATGGGTTTATTGTTTTATTATCGTTATTGTTTAAAATAATTTATAAATTATTATGAAGTAATTATATAAAAATTAATAAATCATTTTTTATTTTAAATAAAAAATTATTTCACTCATGAGAGTGTAAAATGGCAATTTTATTATTTGTAATGATATTTTTCTGTTTTAATTCTGAAATTTAATTATTTTGTAGCTAATATAAAAATCAGTAATTATTTTAAATAGAAAATGGGTATTGAAGTATTACAGAAAAATCAATATAGGAATAAATAATATCAGTGTCGATCAGACTGGGAAAAACTCGGGAATTTTTTTTAACTAGGAGAAACCGTGATAAACCCGAGAATTTTATTTAGGACCGGGAATTTTTTTGTTTCATTGTAAAATCTACTTCTATCTACTTTTTATTCTTCTTATGCTTGAAAATTATAAATTCGTTTAATATTTATTATTCTTCAGTCTGTGATTGAGAATAAGATTGGCACGGTATATAAATAAATAATCAATCGAATGTAATTAATTCTTATAAATATCACAATTTTTATGTACTTTCATAGGAATGATCTGAAATAGATCACAAATGAGGTTTGTTT